>LNAC01000823.1:617377-627788 GCA_002007465.1 Ailurus styani
GGGGGGTCGTGGGGGGTAGGGAGGGAAAAATAATGAAACAAGATGGGATGGGGAAGGAGACAAACCATAAGAGACTCCTAATCTCACAAAACAAACTGAGGGTTACTGGGGGGTGGGAGGGTAGGGATAGGGTGGATGGGTTATGGACATTGGGGAGGGTTTTTGCTTTGGTGAATGCTGTGAAAGATGTAAGCCTGATGATTCACAGACCTGTACCCCTTGGGCAAATAATAAAAATAAAATTAAAAAAAAAGAAAAAAAAAGATGTAAGCCTGATGATTCACAGACCTGTACCCCTTGGGCAAAGAATAAAAATAAAATTAAAAAAAATTAGACCCACAGCCTCACAGGTCTCCAGTGCATTTCTTTAAGCTATGGATGTGGTTTTCTTTTTTTTTTAGATTTATTTATTAATTTGTTTATTTTTAGAGAGAGCAAGAGCAGAGAGAGAGCACCCTAGCTGGGGGGAGGGGCAGAGGGAGAAGCAAACTTCCTGCTGAGCAGAAAGCCTGATGCAGGGCTCCATGTAGGTTCAATCTCAGGAGCCAAGATCACAAGTTGAGCCAAAAGCAGACACTTAACCACCTGAGCCACCCAGGTTCACCCTGGATATGGTTTTCTACCAGATGTTAACCCAGGGTCTTGGTAAAGCCTAGGGAAGCGTCTTATTGGTCTGAAGTGCTTTTGTTTCATTTGCTTTTACATTTTCTTTCATAAACCTAAGATGATCAGGTGTGTATCCTGGCTTTTAGCAAAAAGTTTGGGGATTATATAAAAAATTACTCAAAATTAAAGAAAGCATTAGAAACCATATACTAAAGCCTTAGTAGGGACAAAATGCAGCAAAATATACTAATGCCATAAACGTTTTGATGACACTAAAGTCATAAAGGAAAAAAGGACATCCATCCCTCTGCAATGTAAAAAAGATAAGGGATATTTTTGCCCAAATTAGCAGCAATTGTGACTTGCTAACCATTCTTAAATGAGCGTTTGCTCTGTCCTGAGCATAGAGCTTTGTGAATGTGCACATAGTCTCCCCTGCTTTCCCAATGAACCTGTGAAGGACATATTACTTTCCCAACTCACAGAAGAGGAAAAGTAAACTTTTACCTCTTTAAAGGGTAAGCAAATCACACACAGTGACATGACTTGCGTAACAGAGTAAACAAATGCCGGCCTCACTCCAAAACACATGGCAACCACAAAAAGCCCACCAGCAGGTGACCAAGCTGCCATAAGCCTGAGGTTGAGTGTAGCTGGTCTAAAAAAGTGAAACAGCTACCTCCTTTCCAGAGATCACCTCAGAGTACATTCCCAGAGGTGAATTTCCAGCCCCAGGTTGTACCAGAGCAACAGTCAGCCTGGCCCCGGACTGACCAACTTTGGCTCCAATGGATGCTTATTTCTGGAATGTCACTGTGGCATTATTAACTTAGCTGGTGTGCTAATAAGCTGCCACTTGGAAAAAGCAATTGTGCTTATTACTGGAACATTCTGTGAAGTGGAGGACATGGGTCAAACTTTCACAAAGCTCTCCCTTAGGTAGATACAGAGCAAAAAACTTTCCGTTTTCAAAACCAGGAAAGACGTCTACCTTTCTTGAGAAGTAGATATGTTTCTGTGGCCACTATGAGCCTTGTGACTGATCATCTTTTCCTGTTGACTTTGACAGCTGGGAAGCTGAAGACCAGCTGACTTCAAGAACATGTGCACAATGTACAATAATTTTCCAGGAGTAATCCTATCATCCTGACCTTTTCTCCAACCCCCCCCCTTTCCCTGATAACTTTACATTTGTTTCCCACGGTATTAAACTGCAGATTTTATGTACTGATGTTCAAACCCTATTTGAAGTAGAGACCCTCAGACATTTATCTATTTCCATGTGTGACACAATCTCTGCATTTGCACCTGGGAGAGAAAAATGGCCCCCGTTAGACTGAAAGCCCCTCAAGGACAGGAAAGACGTCTTAATCACCTCTGTCTCCTTAGTACAAACCCTCTGCTCGGCATACTGTCAGCACTTACTTAACACTCCCTGAACTGAATTTTGAAATATCCCCAGGGAATCTTCGGGAAGGTCTGAAAAACTGTTTAGAACTTTGAATGATTGTTTCAGCACTTTCATCCTAATTAGATGAGGGATCTTTTTGTTTACACTCTGGCTCCTCACAAGCAAAAGGAGAGAAGATTCTGCTACACTGGAGTCCATGTCTGAAAATGTCAGTGCCCCTAACAGAGTGCTCGTAACACAGTACTCCTAACGCAGTGCCTCTAACACACGACCCCTCTCAGAGGTTAATATCCTTCTAGGAGTCCCACATATCATTGATGGTTAATAAATGTTCGCTGAATCAATGTTGAAAAATAGGATCTTGTCATTTTTCATCTATGGAAATGAGAAATGCTTCCTTCTGGTACCTTCCTTTGACTCCCCCTAATCATCTACGTGGAGCAAACAGAGCATTGCCTGGGGCTACAAATGAAGATACTGGGCTCAGACAGATGGGTTCGAATCCTGTCTGTTCCACTAACCAGCTTTGCAACCTTACTTCTCCTAAGTAAGCAAGTTATCTAACCCCTCTCAGCCTCCATTTGTTTAAATGGTAAGCAAGCATAATACTTACCCATGGGATTACTGTAAGGATTGGACACAGTGAGCTCTGTGCACTAGCCCAAAGCTGTGCGTGTTGTGAGTACTCAGTCAGTGGAGGCTGTCTTACCCATTTTCTTCTATTCATTCCAAAGCCAAACAGTAAGTATCTACCCTTAGGAAAGTGACCTCTGGGTAGCATACTTGTAACCCAAACACCCTCAATTTCAATCCCTAACAGAATCTCAGACTTTTTCAGTCCACCTTCCTTCTCCAAACCCAGGGCCAAGTAAGAGTTCACCCTTCTTCCTGCTGTAGAGAATTGCAGTGGGGACAGATAGCAGGGAGCAGGGCTCCTTAATAGATAGGTTCGAAATCCTCTTAACATACTAGGAATAGCTGGAAAATGACAGAGCTTCTTAACTATTTCAAAGAGATATTGAGAAATGGGATTTGAATTTAAAGCAAGCATCATTAACAAGATTGAAATATTTGGGAAGCTTGTGGCTGATTTCTGAGGGTTAGATTTAGAAAAACAAACACTCTTCTAAGTGAAGCATGCACGAATTTTTGAGTTAGAGATAATTCTTTGCTCTGAAAGATAAAACTCTTCAAAGTGATGACAATATAAAAGTATGTTTGCATTTAATTTAGTGTTTATGGAAAACATTGTATACTTACCTTCGTAGAACTCAAGCTCACAGGCCTACCGAGTCAGTGATTAGTATAATCTCCTGCTGAAACCTTGTCCTCAAGTCACCACAAATCCATCTGGGTCCTTTGTATGCTCCATCTGTATGCAGGGGAAAGAGAATGACATTAGTATCGTGTCCACACAAAGACCAACCTTGCATTTAGAGGCAGGAAGAAGTAACCAGTGAATGCACAACTACCCAATAGGCTGAGCCTCATGAGTCTAGAAATGTACATCCCTGGGAACTTTGATTTCAAGGTCATGGGCACCATTTTGGGGTGTGTCTTGCAGCTACCCACACTGGGATACAAAGAACTCATGTTCAGACACGTCAGGCCAATCTCATTTTTAAAGGGCCAAATTGAGTGTCTTATCGATCCCCCAACCCCATAGCTCCAAAGGCCTATCCTCTGGGCTCAAAACCAACAGTTATTGTTTTCTACCCTATAACTATAAGTGAGCAACAAAATAACCACACCAACTGCACTATACCCTGTCCATGAGGAGCCACAATATGGAACACGAGGGCATTTCACTATGCTGGCAGGGCGCCTCCTCCTATGAGCTTGTCAGTACTAACAGGTGGCTTATGTTTGAGAATTTGCTCTGTGTTTTCATATACTTCACGGTGGTTAAGAGCATGTGTCTGGAGTCTGACTGCATGGGTTGGAATCACTGTGACCCTGGGCAAGTCACTTTCTTCAACATCAGTTTTTCTCTCTGTAGAAAAAGAATAAATAGGACTTATTTCAGAGAGCTCTTATGATGATGAAATGAATGAGTATGTGTTAGTTTGGTCGGGCTGCTGTAACAGAATCCCAGAGACTGGGTGCTTTAAACAATAGAGGTTTATTTTCTCTTGGTCCTGGCAGGATCTGCTTCCTGGTGAGGACCCTCTCACTGGCTTACAGACCACCACATTTTCACTATCTTCTCACATCTCTCTCCCCTCTTCTTCTTGTAAGGCTCCTAATACAATCACAAGAGTCCCACACTCATGGCCTCATCTCACCTTAATTACCTCCCAAAGATCCCATCTACATATACGGTCACACCGCAGGTTATAAATTTTGAAGGAATCCAAGTCCCTCCATAGCAGTTCGTATGAAGACTTTATACCAGGGCCTAAAATGCACTAGGTAGTAAATACATGTTAACTCTTATTATTCTTGTGCCAGGCACTTCACATAGAATGGTCTTACTTAAAAATCACAGTAGTGCAGACACAGGTACATCCACTTCATCTGAGGAGCTCAGGGAATTACCTGCCTTGACCTTGCAGTAATAAAGCTGATCTGACCCCAGTCTAAGTCTAAAGCTAATGTGTTTTCTTTTTTACCACACCATGTCTTAAAAAAGAAAAAAATTACCTAAAGCTGTAAATATCTTCTAGCATTTACGTTGTTAAAATATTCACATGTTTTTTAAAAAATTATGAAAACCTGTCATCTAGTCCTACAAATACCCTTCTTATGTGGGAGGAAGCTTTAGTGGGTTAAAACAAAAAAAGTCTATTTTTCAGTCATACTGTGTGTCCAACCACAGACAGGCAGGGAGGCTCTGCTCATCACCATCACTCAGGAACTCAGGCTGGCAAAGCAGCTACCTTCCCTAAAATTACAGATCAACGCACAAAGAGTGAAGTGTTCCAATGATCTCACATCAAAGGTTCAATGTTCCAGCCTGAAAATGACATGCATCACTTCTCACAATTCTTTGGCCAAGACTGATCATTTGGCTCCATCTAGGCACAACATGGCCAAGAAATACAGCCTTATCACGGGCTGGAAGGGAAGAAAGCCAGGAATATTGGGGGGAAAGCCCTAACACGTACACAGGATAACATCTGACAGTCAAATGCTAAAGCATAGTTTTTCTAATACTGAAACAGATTTAAGGATATATTTATAAAACACAGGGGGAAAAAACTGTCTAACTCAATTCCAGCTGATGGGGTGATTTTTATCCCTCCCTCTTGGTTAGTAGGTAAAAGCAGTACAACTATTCTTTCCACTCCTAGCCAAGCCAGCCATGGGGGAAAAGTTATTAACCTATAGGGTAAGGATATTGGGGGAGGGGAATGGGGAAGAAGACCAGAGCATGGGTAGGAACCTCACTTGCTATGTGTTCTTCTCAGATGCAAAATATTCATTTGACCCCCCAACATGAATATATAACTAGTGTTAATATAGTCATTACCCCCCCCCCAAATTTGGCTCTTTCCAGCATCGACTCTAAGTTTAAAGTCCAAAGTCTCACACACGTATCATCTAAATCAGATCTGGATAGCACTCGAAGGACAATTCACCCTGAGGCCAAACTCCCCTCCAGGTGCCAACCTGTGAAACCGGACAGATTATGTGCTGCAAAATACAATGGTGGGACAGGCTTAGGAGAGACAAGGAGGCAGGGAGACAGGAAGGAAGGAAGGAAAGAAAGAGGCAAGGCAAAGCAGGGGCGGGGCGCGGCGAGGCGGGGCGGGGCGGGGCGAGGCGCGAAGAGTGACAGAGAGATTCTAAGTCCAAAACCTAACAGGGCAAATTCCATTAGGCTTTGAGGTTCAATAACACCATCTGGCTCAATGCTCTTCTGGACCCAGTGGAGTGGGAGCCTATCCGAGGTGCTGCCCACATCAAGGCTCTCTTCCAGGGCACATGCCACAATTCTCTGCAGGGTCCCCCGACCCCTACTGAGACACTGGAGGGTGCACTTTGGTCCTCTGAAGTATAGCGGCAATCCCATCCTTTGAAGCCATTCCGGCCTAGCCCTTGCTCTCTGATGATGATCTCCTCAGTCACCTGGGGGGTCACTCTTCTCTCGTCTTGAAGAATAGCACCTGGCTTCCCACTCTCAGAGATAAGTGTCCTACACCGCCTGGTACACAATGTCCGGAAATCAGTGTTTCCTCTAGTTTATCCAATTTTTAGGTGGGAGGAAAAACCCAGTCTCTATTACTCTTTCTTGTCTAGAAGCACATTTTCTTTAGAGAGAAAGTGGCTTCTTTTTATTTTTGCTTTATCATCACAAATTCAAGTTACATAAAATGCTTTTCTCTTAAAGAAAATGAAAGACTGAATTAAGCTGAGAAATAGGACACTCAAAAGATTAACTTAATTTTTATTTTCATAAATCAGAACCTTACTTACATTTTAAAACCATCTTTTGTTTGCAGTTTTCATTTTGGGGGTTATCCTTATTTTCACTAATTTCAATCACCATCGGATATGTTTAACATTCTAAAATATTTCTAGTGTTTATACTGTATTTTAAATATGATCTCAAAGAACTTTCAAACAGAAGAGAGTCTTAGCCATCCTCTGTCGAAATCTCTTCTCTTTCTACATGACAAGTAGACTTAGCAAGGTTTTGGGGGCAATAAAATGTGGTTACCCACATGCAGAGTAAAAACCAAAATCCATTTCCCTTTTCATTAAATTGCTGATTTACAAAACAGTCAACTAGGGAGCTCAAACCAGTGCCAGGCACTGCTCTAGACATTTTCTGCCCACTATCTTCTTCCCTACTCTAGTGGTGTTCATGGTCTAATAGTGGTGACAGTTAATTACATAATCAGAACATAATGTTGGAAATGCAACAGTGGAGGTGTGCACAGGATGTGATGGGAATAGGAGGGAAGGGATTTGTCTTTGCTACTGTTATCAAAACCATGACCGTATTTTCCTCCCTTAATATCAGACACCAAACATTCTTTTAACTTTTCATTAAAGTGTTCCACACATGCAGAAAAGCACATAAATCATTTTCATAAAATGAGCACACCCATGTAATCAGCACCAAATCAAGAAGCAGAATATGGCCAGCACCTGGGAAGCCCATGCTAGTCATACTACCCCTCAAGGAAAACAATACTAGTGATTGACTGTGCCTGGGAAAGTGGGGTACATCTCCCCCAGGAGTGGCCACACAGAGTGATTCCCAGTTCCCTGCTCTGACTGTACCAAATGTCCCTTTCCTTCAAGCCATCTAAAATCTTCCCAAATTCACCGATTTCAGAGAAACCTCTTCTATGTGATTATGTGAATATCCTATGTGTAGGATATTCCTACACTATAGAAAGTACATATGCATTTGTATCATTTGTATGACTCATGTTTAAAAGATTTTTTTAAGATTTTATTTATTCATTTGACACAGAGAGAGAGATCACAAGTAGACAGAGAGGCAGGCAGAGAGAGAGGAGAGAGGAGGAAGCAGGCTCCCTGCTGAGCAGAGAGCCCGATGTGGGCCTCGATCCCAGGACCCTGGGATCATGACCTGAGCTGAAGGCAGAGGCTTTAACCCACTGAGCCACCCAGGCACCCCCATCAGGGAACTTTCACTTCAGAACTTCCCCTGAGGCACTTAAAACACTTTTAGAACCATTCCACAGACTATTCTCTGAACAACAGCAAATGCAAGTCTAAAAGTTGGGAGACACAGAAGACACTACTTATCAAGCAAGAAGAGTTTTATCTCATTTGAGGATAAACTCTTCAATCCTCCCTTCGCCTTTCAGAGTCAGGATGATTCATCACTGGGGAAAACGGAAATGTATAATCATTTTTTTCCTGTCCAAAACACAGTAAAATGTGAACTCTACCAAGAGTATACAATGGGAAAGTGTGGATGTTCCTTGGGAAAAATAACTGTGGCAGAAAACAAATTGCAGGACCTGTGCTGTTGGAGTTCTGATAGGGGTGCTTGCTTTTTCCTAGTTTATCATCTTTATGAGGTCATGCTGATCTTCCCAAGTTCTAGAAACAGCTTTTGTCCTTCGGGTTTGGTCTGGGTACACAGGTGGTAAAAAGGAAAGGGAAAGAGAAGGTATGTCTAATCACGTGAAAATGCTCATGCCCCGAAACTCCTGGAACAGGTAAATTTCTCCTCTAAAACATGTACCACAGGGTTGCCGTGAACACCAACCCTGAGTCCTTATTAAATTCATTTTTAATGTAGGCAAATTTTCTTTTAAGTTTGCACCAGAAAATGAACACGTGAAATGCTAACAGGGATGAAAAGTGCAACAGATGTGATGTTGCTTTGTAAGGATTCAGTTTCCTGCTTGTCCCCCGGCAAGAACCAAATTTGCCTTCCATTCCCTCGTTAGACATTTTTTATTAAAAATAATTTGTAACACTTCACAAATTTTATTATCCCATAACCCAAACAATTAGCTAGCAAGTCATCACAACCAGATGTTACTGTATCAAAACTATGTGGAAAATGCTAGTCATTGTCTAATTTTATATCACTCTAAAGACCCTAAAGAGTGACACTGTTATGACTGAAGATACTTTGTGGGTTTGATAAACATCTGAATCTATTGAAGTCCTATTGGTAGCTCTAGCTAGAGTATCTGTATTAATCAAAAGTTGACTGTACAAGTTTTGATATAATTGCATTCAGGGTTATCTCAGGGAAACAATCTGTGATGCCTCAAACTCCAAAACATTGCTCTTCCATGTCCAAATGATGCATCTATTTTCTTCCAGATGTTCTGGCTCAGGAAAGAAGCTTTGGCAATTCCTCAAGTTATAATCCACACCAAACTTTTGCCTCCAGAACATACCATGTGATAAAAATAAACTTATGAACTAGAACTAGTTTGTTTTTGAAGTAGGCTTCAAACCCAAGGTGGAGTCCAACACGGGGCTTGAACTTACAACACTGAGATCAAGACCTGAGCTGAGATCAAGACTCGGACGCTTAACTGACTGAGCCACACAGACACCCCTGAACTAGCAAGAGGATGAAATAGATCTTAACAGAGCACTGTCCGCCTATAGTTGTGGCCTCGCCATCTCCTACCCACCACCTGGCCCAATCGAGCAGTTTGACAAAATTTCCCATCACCAAATACTATTTGATCCTGATCATGAAATTTGTGGCTCCAAGTTACAATCTCACACATCTGATTCTTCTTCCTTAGCATTATTCCAACATCTTGGCTCTAGGTTAACTCCACTAAGCTTAAGGTCCAGGCCTCCTGAGGTCATGGCAGAGAGCTCCCTGCAGGGTGACCCTGCTAGGTGGTTGCTTTCCCTCTTCACCTTCTTCCTTAGTCTTTTCTACCAGGGAAGTATCTTCCAAAATCCTTTTTTACTGTACTTCCAGAATTTCAAAAGTCTTACTGTGTGTTAAGATGGTGAAAAACCCACCTTTGAATTAATCCCCCAAGTGGGAGCCCATGATTCAAAAATGGAGATATTCAAACAGATCACTCCATCATTCCCACCAATTTTGTGAATTAGTACAATAGGTACCTTAACACATGCATCCACTTGGCATGCAGAATTGAGAAATAATTCTGCAATAAGTGGTTTAAAATTAATGGCTAATCATAAAAAAACAATGAAATCATGCTATTTGCAATGGTGTAAGCCAATCAGAGAAAGACAATTATTTTATGATCTCATTGATATGAGGAATTTGAGAAACAAGACGGAGGATCATAGGGGAAGGGAGGGAAAAGTGAAACAAGATGAAACAAGAGAGGGAGACAAACCATAAGAGACTCAATCTCACGAAACAAACTGAGGATTGCTGGGGGGTGGAGAGGGGGTGGAGGGGTAGGGTGGCTGGGTGATGGACACTGGGGAGGGAATGTGCTATGGTGAGTGCTGTGAAATGTGTAAGCCTGATGATTCACAGAGCTGTATCCCTGAAACAAGTAATACATTATATATTAATAAAAAATTAATGCCTTGGAGGAGCGGCAAGATGGCGGAGGAGTAGGAGACCGATTATCATCAGGTCCCAGGAATTCACCCAGAGAGCTATCAAACCATTCTGAACACCTACAAATTCTACCGGAGATCGAAGAGAAGAAGAGCAGCAAGTCTAGGAACAGAAAATCGACCACTTTCTGGAAGGTAGGACGTGCGGAGAAGTGAATCTGCGGCGACGGGAAGATAGACCCCGGGGGGAGGGGCCGGCTGCCGGCAAGGGTGCGAGCAGCGGAGCACAGACTCGGAACTGTGAGAAGTCGGCTCCACTGAGGGACGTCGCCCCAGAGACCAAGCGGGGGGTGAAGCCCCTGCAGGGACAGTGTGGTCTCAGGACCCACGGGGACACAAAAAGACCAGGGGTGTCTGAGTGCGACCGAGCTCCCAGGTCTCAGA
>LNAC01000824.1:0-68779 GCA_002007465.1 Ailurus styani
AAAAAAAAAAAAAGAAAACAAACAAGTTCTTGGGAGCTAATATATGGCATGCAATTGTAGTTAATAACACTGTAGTATATACATGAAAGTTGCTAAAGGAGTAAAGAAAACCTTAAATGTTCTCCCCACAAAGAAAAAGAAATGGTAATTATATGACATGATGGAGGTGTTAGTTAACTCTATGATGGTAGTTATTTTGCAATGTATAAATATATCAGATCAATACCTTAAATTTATCTAACACTATGTGTTAATTATATCGCAAAGCTGGGGGGAAGAGTTGTTCAGCTGATCCCTGAAGTCCATAGAGTAATTCTTGGACACAAAGCCCTATGAACTCTACCAGTTCTGATTCCCTGGCCCAGAACAAAATCATCAGCTGAAAAATAATTCTAACTTCTCATGTGTCTCTACCAAGTGCACAAATTTGTGGTTATAACTTATTCTTTGGGGCAATTTAGGATTTAGAAGCAGTTCTCAAAGAAATTCCACAGTGTCCTAGTTTCTATAACAAAGGGCAGAGAGCAAGTCCTCTCCTTCACCAAGGCAATCAATTGTTTTCCCAATTCCATTAACCACTGAAATTTTGAATGATAAGTTTGTCACTTATATAATTTGTCAATTATAGAAGAAACTTCTTTTTTTTAAGATTTTATTTATTTGACAGAGGGAGACACATGGAGAGAGGGAACACAAGCAGGGGAAGTGGGAGAGGGAGAAGCAGGCTTCCCGCTGAGCAGGGACTGAGCCTTAATGACTGAGCCTCCCAGGCATCCCATTTTAGAGATGAAACTTCTAAAAACTTAAACTCACAAAAGTTAACTTCCGCATATTCTGTTGTTTCTAGCACATTCTATCTGCTACCCCACATCAGCTTCTTTCCTTGAAAATCTGTGTAACTTAAAATCTTCAAAGCTTACAAATTCATTATGAAGTTAGAAGGGTAAATTGGAAAACTTTAGCTTGCCAATCCTATTTTATGGAAGGGAGTTCAAGACAGAGAAGTGAGGTAAATGGGAATGACATGTAATTTCACATTGTGTATGTTGTTTAAATATGTATAATTAACACACGTATACATTAAATATATGTTTGTTACATATATAGGCATATGCATGTTTATATAAACATAGGTATGTAATATATTCTCTGAATTGGTCATTGTCTTGAATGTTTTATTATCTCTCTGGGTCCTAAAATACAATCTTATGTATAGATCGGATGTATTGAATTGATCTAAAGAAGACCTTTGCAAAACTCTACAGAGATCTCCAGACTGTAAATCGGTAATATCTGTTGATCATTCTTGGAAAATAGAACGTTTTTAAATATACATGTCCTCCTTCAAGCTCTCAATTTTCTGTCTTTTTAATCAGGCTAGAAAATAAGAAATGCCAATAAAACAAGCTGAGGTTTAATAGTATTGATCCTGTTCAGAGTTATGTAGAATAGTGTAAAGTGTCCAAGGAAAAGAAAAGACACATTCTAGCTCCAGCCATGTCTAGGTGGTTTGTCAAATCCCCCTCTGAATGGAAACTTTAAAAATTCTTCCCACTGTGCCTTTAAAAAGCCTCCTGTGTGTTAGTTTGGACTCTGCTGCCAGGCCTCACTGGGACATTCCTCATCTCTCACCACTGAGATTCTCTAAATGTCTGTCAGCCAGTTGCGGCACTTGCTGAATAGGTCGGCATTACTTCATGCTCACAGAAAAGGTGGCAAAACAAGCTGGTTGTCTGTTCCCTCTGCTTATTATTTATTTTAGGCAAGTGTGAGTCCTTAGGTTTGAGACAGAGTGCTGGTGGTAACTAGAGCACAGAATAATAGCTTAAGGGATGTGAAGGGGAGGGGTTGGCAGCCAGTTCTCACTTGGGGAAGACTGAGGAGGAGGAGTTTGGGGTGAACAGGGGGAGAAACCTGAGTTAAAAGAAAAGTCCAAGTGTGCGTCTGGAATTCTAAAACGGAGACAGAATACTGACTAGTTAGGCAAATTAAGTCCTTTCAGGGAGGTCCAGATAAATGATTGGTTTGCATTCAGGCAGAAAATAGCATTATTTCTGGCTTTGAGTAGTGTATGTTAGAGAAAAGAGAGGACAAGTCCTTCCCTGTAACCTGAATGTTTTGAAAGAGAGAAGAAACATGCAGGAAAGTGAGGAAGTACTGCTTTTCTCTTTTTCCTAGAGGAAGGAAACTCTGTTGAGGAAAAGTTTTTTAAAATATGGAATTCATGAAAAGTGAAAAGGCATATATACATTCTGTAGAACATCCAGCCTAAACTGCATTGGAAGGCATGGTAAAGAGCAACAAAGTCTTCAAGTGATGACTTCTGGCTGCTTCTGTGGTCTCAGCTGCACATGGGCAGCTAGCTGGGGTAGGCTGCTGGTGCTTAGGATCCACCCGGGTCAGGGTTTTGATATTTTATTTGAACTAGAACTTCCTTTGGTAATCTGAATCAGAATAATCTCGATGAAAATCCCCTTCAGCAATCTGAATCTCTGAAGTAAGAACAAAATGTTGAAAAGAGATAGTTACGTGTTTGTGAAGAAACTCATTTCTCATTTAGTTGTAATGGGTGGTGACAGAAATGGGAACAGATTTCCTTTGACTCCTGGTGAAAAAAAACACAGGGAAAAAAGCAATTATATACAGTCCATATAAACTTAGTATGTCAAAATATCTGTTAGTTTTTAAAATACAATAATTATATGTGTTCTGGATTTTAGAGTCTAAATTAAAAGGAAAAGAGCCATTTTAATTTTGAGTAGACTACGGTTTATGTTCTTAAAAGTTTGTAAGAGAAATTTTTTCCTAATATCCTTATATCCTATCAGACAAAACAATCCATGAAATTTAGAGTGATTTAATCACAAATGTACATATTGAAGTTGAATATTCACTTGTATGAATTATGTTTACAAAGATGTAATGTACAGCATGGTGACTATAGTTAATAATACTATACTGCATTTCTGGGAGTTGCTAAAAGAAAATATTTTAAAGGCTCTCAAAATACATGTGTATTTGGGCGGCTATGCGTGGTGACAGAGATTAACTAGACTTACTGTGATCATCTCATGATGTGTATACCTAGCAAATCAGTACGTTGTACACCTGAGACTAATATTACAGCGAATTATACCATAGTAAAGAGGCTTCAGTGTGAAAGATGAGTTCAAAGAAATATATGAACATATATCTATTCATTTAATAGATGTAAGGTGCAGAATGCGCACACCTCTGTATTTAAATATAGAAACATAGCAGTATACTATCCAGCAGAACTGGATTTAAACTTGGTGTTATTGTATATAGTTGTGTGTTTGGACTAATTAATGTCTCTAAGTTATAATCTCCTATGTAAAATAAGTATAATAATTCTTACCTCAGACTTGCTTAAATACTTAAATGATATCACATAAAGGGTTTAGCACTGCATTGTGTACATGATAAATGCTCAACTGGTTTTTGATACTTTGAGCTTGGTTCACTGTTTTTTTGTTGTTGTTGTTGTCTCTCTTAATTAAAAACCCCTATATTAAGGAGTCAATGAAGAGGATAGAAAGTCTTTACCAGTACAGACATTCATAGGAAAAGACTAAAAGAGCTTGTTCAAACACATGCTGAATGTTGTATTAATATTCGTGCATGAGAGGGGTGCCTGGGTGGCTCAGTGGGTTAAAGCCTCTGCCTTCGGCTCAGGTCATGATCTCAGGGTCCTGGGATCGAGCCCAGAGTGCTTCTTCCTCTCTCTGCCTGTCTCTGCCTACTTGTGATCTCTCTCTTTATGTCAAATAAAAATCTTTAAAAAAAATATTCGTGCATGAGAATAAGTAAGTGAAAGTAAGGATGGGAATGTCTATGTAAGTATTTCAATGGCTTCAAGGGGACTAGATTGGGTTAAATGTTCACAAGTACACATGCCTTTTCATTTTTGCCCTTTCATTTATCCGAGGACAGTTTTGGACCAGGCTTGTGTTTTAGTTGTCAGAGCATACTCTACCCATCATATACACACCAAGACCGGGATATTGCCATGGCAATGGGGAAGGCTGGCCTGGATTCCTTACAATGTGAAAGCTTCAAAACAAACAAGTTTACACCATGGACCCACGCAGCCTATTTTAATCAGCATTCATGGCTCTGACAACCAGACGCTCCTTTATCCACTTCGTTTGCAACAATTTGCTAACGATAATTAAAAATGCCTGGTGTTTGCCCACAATGCCAGAGCCACCTTCTTCGACTTAAAAAACCAAGAGCAGGGAGAAATCTAAGAAGAGTATCCACATAAGAAATTTTCGTGTGATGAGTTCAAAGAAGTTTGGAAGAGCAGGTACAGAGGGATAATATGGTTTAGGGTTCTGAACTTAGGGAAGTTGTATCACATCAACTTCAAAAGCCAGCCTGTTGCTGGGATAGAAAAAGTATTTATAAATAAAACTAGGAGTTGGCGTTGAATTTTAGTCGAAATCACCATATTCATTAAAAGACATAACTGATATGGAAGTATTATATAATTTAAAGCTGTATCCAGAATTCCTGATCTATAATTCACAGAAAATGAAGTGGCTCCAAGAAGCCTATCTGCCTCTGAAATTTTAGACAGTATTGTAGATTTAGGCCCATCTGAGAGACTTTTTTCTGGATAGAAGATCCATAGCTCGAAAGTTTTTAACATCGTTAGTTACTCATAATGGTTATTATGATCATTATTTTTCAGTTTTTGCATTTTTGCTAGGTAGTTGAATTTTAAAGTTATGTTGGAAAGTAATATTAAAATACATTTCAGTAGAGATTAAAAACTCTACTTGGGAATTGATCCTAACAATCTAATATAAAAATAAATCAACAAACAAGTATGTATTAGTCAGAAAGTTTTTAGTGGCCTCAAAAAATAGCATTAGGAAAAAAAATATTTGTCAGGGTGCCTGGGTGGCTCAGTCAGTTAAGTGTCTGCCTTTGGCTCAAGTCATGATCTCAGGGTCTGGGGATGGAGCCTCACTTCGGGCTCCCTGCTTAGCAGGGAGTCTGCTTCTCTCTCTCTCACCTGTCACTCTCCCCCGGGCTCGCGCTCTCTCTCTGTCTCTGTCTCTGTCTCTCTCTCTCTCTCTCTCTCTCTCTCTTTCAAATAAATAAATAAAATCTTAAAAAAAAAAAGAAAAAGAATATTTGTCAACTCACATTACAAGAAATGTAAAGCCAAGAGTTGCATAGTTCATTAATTCAGTAATTAACATCCCTGCCTCCACTTCTCAGCTTTGATTCTCCATATATTCACTTAATACTTAAGGTTGGTTTCCCCAGGTATCAGGATGTCTGCAGTAGTTCCAGGCAATCACATGTAGGTGTAGCAATGCCTATAAGCAGAAAGGAAAGAATTCTCAACACGCATCTTTATTTAAAGCCAGAAAACTTGCCAGAATCCCCTCACATGCCTTTTCCCTCTCATTGGCCAGAATTGCATTACACTCCTTTGCCTAAAACAATCATTGGCAAAGATATCATTAATTTCATTTCCTACAGATGGGGGGAGTCTCAGCCTACCTGAAGGACAAGGTTGCTTGGAGAAGGGTGAAAAAAATTAGAGATCTATTAGATAGAAAGAAGATGAGGCAATGGCCATTGCACAAACAAGTGTCAGTACTGGCCACAGTGAAATGCCTAGGGAATTTCTCTCATTCAAAGGTTTGTGGGGTTTTTTATGGTTAAATATTTTACACACAGAGACAAGAATTGATATGAGCATAGCCAACATCTATGACTGAATCACGCAACTTATATACTAATCTTTGCTCAGATTTTCATTGAAGGAGAAAACTATGTATGTATTTGTGATCCTCTCTGTACCCAGCCTTGATTATATTTCCTTCTCTTACTCCTCAGCTATGACTACTAACCTGAATTCCTTATTTCTTTTCTCATGCTTAACTTCATATTTATGCTACATATTTATGTACTTCAAGGAAACTCTAAAATTCATTTGTGATTTTCATCCTTTAGTAAAGAAAATAGAAAAACATCAAGCTTGTGGGGAAAATACACATAATAATATTATATTTCCAAGAATTTTTGACTACATGGTTTTGGTTCCTTGTGACCCTAATTTGCTTCATCAATCTTCATTAGGCAAAAGTGTCAGTAAGAATTAGGATTACATTTTACTAGAAATTATTTTTCACAAGCAAAAGGCCAATGATAAATAATTTTCCACTTGTGATCTTAAAAATTTAAAGAAACCCTTCAGTGAATATCATGTCCCCTTTGCATGCAGAAGTAGTAGGGATAAGAGATAAATGAAGTCAAATTTCACTATATAAAATACTGCCATCAGGATGATGCTTTGAAATCCAACTGAATTCTTATGTTCTCCCTTTTACTTATGCAATTGAAAATGGGGACTCAGTAGCACATAATCCAAGAGAAAGCCTCCATATTATCTCTATCACCAGCTATTTTTATTCTGTAGGAGAACTCTTAGACTGTAAGTGTACTTACTGTATGTGTGGACAGGGAGTTGGTGCCCCTATTTGTTGTGCTGTCTGCACCATCCAAAAAACCCAACTATTCAACTGGCTACTATGCATAAGGTAGAGAGTTTGGGGCTAAGCATAATGCCTCCTGCCCATAAACTGATTTAACTTGCTTAGGTACCAAGTAGAGCACATTTTTTTCATCTACCTTATGCAAGTTATACAAGTAGTCAACAAACAATCCAAGATGAAAGAAAAAAAAAAGTTCACATATTAAGGACATCACTCTCATTGGGCATAAACAATGGTAATGAGATGTGATAAGTGCTCTCTTGGGTGACTATAACAGGGTGATCACATATTAGTCAGAAGTTAGGGTCCACTGTGCGGATCTGGGGATGTTTCAAAGAGAAACGTTCAAGACCATTCTTGAAGAATAAATAATAGGTGAAGTAGAGAGGAAGAAAATGCCAAACAAATGACATATAATGTGTTTCAAATAGGAAACCCAATTCCATTTGGCTTCTGGCCTCTTGAATGTCATCTCTTATAATGCTCTTTTACTACATCCTCTTATTTGGCTCTTAACAGACTGCAAATCTGCTCTTATTTTGGGCAAATGTTCTCCATTCAGCTCCTGAGCTTCTGAAGCTCCCTTTTAGTCATGCTTTTCATTTATTTCTTCATTCTATCTTCTGACCTTCTTTTGCCTTCCTTTTTGTTTTAGAGGTAATTCTCTTCTCAAACCTAATAAAACTTTTATTAATCTTTCAGAATAGATTTTGGTAGTTCACTGGGACAAGAGTATGAATCCATAGTAACTGGAAATTTCTTTTCCCATCTTTAAGCCCAAAATACTTATAATCTTCAACACTTCATCAAAGCTAAAGGAAAATTCTTGCATCTCAAAGAATGGGAAATGACAAAATAATATCCATGGTAAACCATCCTGAATGTGCATATCACATGTGGTACCAATCTCTTTCTCTCTCTCCTTCTCTCTCAGTGTTTTTTAACGATTTAAAATAATTTATTTCCTCCGTAAGGAGTCTTTTTAGATTTTTTCAAGTTGTCATCCATGAAAGTTTAATACCATAAATACATTGCATATCTACTGATACTATATGTATATCTGAGTAAAAAGTAAGATTTTTTTTTACCCCTCAAAAATCAGTTTTTACACACTGGGGAAGAGTGATATTGCCCTGTTGAGAATTCATGAATGATAGATCTATCTATCTATCTATCTATCTATCTATCTATCTATCTATCTATTCTCTATCTGTCTATCATCAATCTGTTCTTCTATTTATACATCTTACACTTTTACAAAAGAAAAAAATCACTAAACTTTGGTGAACTTTAGTCATCAAATTTATAAAAGGTGAAACTTTGACTAATTCACAGATATTATTATAAGATATTATGACTTACACAAGTGTAAGATTATACAGATTGAATTTTGAAGAAATGTGGGCCGAACGAACACAAGTTTTGGCCACTATCTTGGCAGCTTTTTGTCTCTAGCATTTTCTCTATGACCTTCTCTGAGTAATGTTTCATTTCCCTACCAGTCCTTTACAGAGGACTGTATGTATGTAGTGGGTGGATGAATAAGTGTATTTTGCTAATAGTTTGTACAAGTATTTCAATTATGGACTTATTTCTAGTCACCTGGATGAATTATATAAGAAATCTTTGCTAGTTTGTGCAATCCTAATTCAAAAACTGAGAAGCAGAATCTCTTTGTGCAGAAGCTTTAGAATTGATGAGTAAAGAGCTCCTCCTCCATCCTGTGTAAGTGAGGGAATTACTGAGGAATGTTCTTATACTAAATGGTTTTTTGGTTACCTCTAATTTGATTATTTCTGAAATATTAAAAAAAACCCTCTTACCAAACACATACTTAGTAATCAGATGCCACCAGATAATATTATTTTGTTGAGTAAGTGTTAAAAAGAATAACTTTGGGTCACCTGGGTGGCTTAGTCATTAAGCGTTTGCCTTTAGCTCAGGTCATGATCCCAGGGTCCTGGGATAGAGCCCTACATTGGGCTCCTTGCTCAGTGGGGAGCCTGCTTCTCCCTCTCCCACTCCCTTTGCTCTCGCTGTATATCTCTCTGTCAAATAAATAAATTAAAAATCTTAAAAAAAATAATAACTTCATGAAAAGGTAAGACAAATTTCATTTCCTTAAACTCTAAGCAATTAAATGTCTAAAATCTGGCTTCCACTCTAATGCAGTCTCTGCACTCAAATATTACAAAAGGGTTCTGATATGGAAAGAATTCAAGGAAGAGTCTCATTCACAATAAATTTATTTCCATATGATTTTCCCTTTAAAATGGACTGATTCTGTTTGTCAATGGTCATACCCTATGTTTAGTGGATCAATAGCACACTTTGGAGCCATGTACCTAGGCTTGAATCTTATAAGTAGCCTAAAATGTTTGGATGTTTGGGGCAAATGATTCTGTCTCTTTGAACTTTAGTTTCTTCATTTGAAATAATGGAGGTAATAGTATATATTTATAAGATTTGGGGGAAGATTAAATGAGATAATGGGCCTAGCACAAAGGAGACACTAAAAAAATGTGAATCTGTTTAATTTCTCCAGCCATATTTCCCTCCAACTGCAGAGATTGCACCTGTTAAAGATTTATGAATAGATACCTATGAACCACCTTCTCTATTCAAAACACCAAATCCTTTTAGGAGATTGAGAAATAGTAGAAAGAGGAAAACAGTCATTATCATTATTATTAATATCATTATCATATCATAATAATATCATTATCAAATATTTCCAAAATACATATACCACAGGTCAGGTTTCATTTAGGCCCTGTGAAGATTTTAGGAATTAATAAAATAAAGAGTTCAGTAAAAAGTGGCTGAGACAGACATAAAAAGCAATCTTAAAAGGCAAGGCTTTATAATCCACTGTTCCAAAAAAAAAAAAAAAAAAAAGCCATGAGAGCACATAGAAGGGTGTGTAAAAATGTATATGCAGGAAATTTTCCCTATTACCAAAAGAAGAAGCAAAGAATTCAAAAACCGTATCCTTTTTAGGGATAGGCCTATGTCATAGAGTCTACCTTCCCTAGAGTCCTGATCCACAGACAGTTTGCATTTGAAAGTATTTCCATTCCACATTTCATGTGCTGATGTTATATACCACTGCTGCTTTCACTTTTATCTTACTTGTATGGGCATCCAGGAACTATAAAACCAACTTGTGCCAAAGGTCCAGTAGTGCAGACTAGCTAAGGATGTTAACAAAGAGCAACTGACACAAGCATTCCTCAAAAATGGCTTGCACTTGGGTTTGGGGAGCATGATTTGCCAAAAGGGAAATTTGTGGCTGCTAAATTTAGAAGTGAATAGAAAGCTCGTGGACTACACAATCCCATTTGGCTCCTAAGCCAGACACAACTTCAGAACTGTGTGGGGCTTTTTCTCTCCTTTCCCCCCCACCTTTTTCTGTTTTATTCCCATGGCAGTCTTAGAAGAAGGAGCAAGAATTCCTTTCAAGCAAGAATGTTTATTGCCTGCATGATGCAGTCTTCCATTTAGTTAGAAAAACATGTTTTTCAATTAACTTTCCCTTGATAAACAATGATTTAATTTAAAGGGATGGCTGTTTTGCAAATTGCAATAAAATAGATTTTATGTAGGAGAAACCTTGCTTTTTTTTTTTTTTAAGGGATGATTGGGTGCCAAAATTTCTAGAAACAGAAACTAAATTTTGGCTCTTGCTTCTTCTCATGCCACAATATTTTTAGTAGTGTACCTGAAATGCAAAAGCCTGAATAATCTCACTTGAAGTGTCCAAGTGAAAATGGCATTCATCCAGTGTAATCCATTTGATTTTCATTGGTTTGCCTTTTGGTGAACAGATTCTCTTTGCTGATAGCAATTTGCTTTAAAGCTGACACCAGATCTTGGCTCAATTGAAAATGAACGCCTCCTTGTTGCCCATCAAATCTTCACCTTTAATTCTCTTGCTCATTCTTTCTCTTTCTCTCTCTCATTCTGTCCCCCACGCTTTTACCATATTTGATATCTAGGTACATGAAGATTATAGAATATGTGTTCCTTTATTGACTTATCAAGCCAAGTAATACAAATGTAAATCTCTTGAATGCCACTCAGTTATCAGCATATACAGATTTTTAGGCATATTCATAAATACGAAGAATATAAAAGGGAAAAAAAACCCACAAACATAAAGTGTTAACCTGAATGTAAACCATTGCTTAAAAAGTTATAGTAGGTCTGTCCATAAAGCCAAATGGAGAGTGTGCTGATTTTATGATAAGTGACAATCATCATGATGAAAATAATAACAGCAATAGCAATTAACTAAAGAGCAAGTTATGTCCCCATTCCTCTCTTCCTCACCACCAGCAGAAGCTATGAGACTGATTAAGTCTTATCTAGCAACTTAAGCTCTTGTAAGTGGCATTTTAAAATCTTAGCTAGGTGTTTTCACACCTAAAATAGAAATCATGAGGTAGTATTTGGCCCAGGAAAAAGGTTATTTCTTAATTCTGGCATAAGTGTGCAACTTGAGAAGGGGAAGGGGGAGAGAATTACACAATTTTTTAAATAATTATATTAAATGCCAACTTTAATTGTGATGCAAATGATATTACATACTTGGGAGACTTTAAGGAAAATGTTTTCCACAAAATATGTTTAGATGCTATTTTTATGTCTTTGAGAAATGAAGAACACATATGTAAGTCTATATATGTTTATAAGGGATCAAATGGGTTACCTGGTGAACATGAAGAAACCCAAAACTGTGTACAGTTTACATAGCCAAAAGGAGCAGACTTGATGTGTTTATGCTTGCTCTGGAATGCTCTCCAAGTCTTGGGGTAGCTAAGCAACTTCACGACCCTAAACTATTCTGTGGGTGTAGGAATGCCAAAAGCCACCACAGACTGTCCTGGTGACACTCATGGAGTGTGTTCCTTAATGAATAATACGACGAAAGAAAGAGGAATAGGTCCTAGAGGGAAACCAATTCTATTGGGTGCATAGTTGGCTTCCTTAAAAAAATGAAGAAGATTGGGGAGCCTGGGTGGCTCAGTAGGTTAAGCTTTGGACTCTTGATTTTGGTTCAGATCATGATCTCAGGGTCCTGAGATGGAGCCCCAGGTTGGGCCCTGCACTCAGCAGAGTCTGTTTGTGCCTCTTCCTCCCACTCTGTGCCCCCATCTCACTCCTGCTTGTGGTTGTGGTATCTCTCTCTCTCTCTCTCTCTCAAAAATAAATACATAAAATATTTTTAAAAAGAACGAGGAAGATTTATAAAGTGAAAGTCAGAAACACTTGTGAGTTTGGATTCTTTCCTGATGGTAAGTGTCTGAAGTCAGATCGAGACAGCTATGAGATTCCCCTAGTAAAAGGTTGAAACTCCTTGAAAATTTTCATTCTGATTATGGGAATGTCAAATACAGTGCAATTATAATTGTTTACCTCTCTTATGTGATTTAGCTATCCCAACCGTTCAGCAAATTTTGGTCTACCTGCACAGAAGCATGTGATGGTTTTGTGGAGGAAAGATGCCTATGCAGAGGGAGAAGCCATTTATGGCAGTAATTATAGTTATGAGTTTCAGATAATTAAGAGAAGTGATGTGATTAGTAGACTCCACACTGCTGAGAAGCAACTGTCAGCTAGATGACTGAGAACCATCAGATTCCAACTGAATCTTTGCCAATACATAACAGAAGAATGTGAACCTTAAAGGGGAGAGATAACTGACCATTGAGTTAAATTAAAAATAACAAACCCTTAGCATTTCGTATGTGTTGGGTACTCTTCACATATGATGTCATTTCACAGTCCTCATTAAAAATAAAAAGCCTGTAACTTGAAGAGAAGACATGATGTTCCCTTGTTTGCACAGCTTCATGGCAACAGATCCAGGATTCCAATTCTACCTTTATTGAATCTACAGTATGACGGGCAAGATATTCTGGTTTACCATTTCAATTTTCTTTTGAAAATATTTGCATTATAAATATTAAAAATTAAAGAAAGCTTGAATAAACCAATCAAAATCTATCAATTTCAACATTTATTATATTTAATATTTTTAGGATTTAATTTTTAAAGAAAGAAACCACTTCAGATAGTTCTGAAATCTGTTGGTAAACTTCACTGACTCATTCCATTAATGTCTCTCCTTCCAGAAGGAACCAGTGTCCTGAAGTTGAAATCTATCATTCCCATTGGTGTTTTTATATATATTATATATAATATATATGAATTTAACTATACATGTGTATATATACATTACACAGAAGTATAACATATATGTGTGTATGCATAGTTTTGATTGTTTTAACTATAGAGTATATTCTGTACCTAGATTTAAAATAAAAAACCTCCAGGTGCCTGGCTGGCTAAGTTAATAGAATTTGTGACTCTAGATCTCAGGGTTGTGAGTTTGAGCCCCATGTTGGGTATGGAGGTTACTTCAAAATAAAATCTTTTTAAAAAGGAAATAAAATAAAAGCCTCAACATCTTAATTTTAAATTCTACCTATATTGATAAATGTAGCACTGATTCGTTAATTCTTATGCCTGTATAGTAATAATGTATGGATTCATTGCTATTTGTTTGTCTATGTCCCATAGATGTATATTTATATTATTTCATTTTTGTTATTACAAACAATGCCATAATAAATATACTTACTACTTTCGTGTGCTTGGATGAGAGTTGCAAGTGTCTCCAGTAGAGAGATCAATAGGTCATAAGGTATATGGGGTTAAAACTTTAGTAGTTGTAGCCCTCTTTAGTAGTAAGAGCTCCTGATACTCCACATCCTTCTTACCAACTGCTGTATTCAGAGGTTTAAACTTCTGTCAAACTGTTGGATATTCAGTGGCATTTCCTTGTATTATTAATTATTATTTTCCTGATTACTATTAAGGTGGTACATATTTTCTTAAATCTTTTGGGCTTTGAGGCATCCTCATCAGAGGTGATTTAAAATATGTGGACAATTTTTGACACACCTGTAAAAGGTGGAGCTTATTTTCCTTCCCTTGAGTGTGGTATAGACTCTGTGACTCAGGTATAACTAATAGAAAAAGAAAAAACACAATTATGCTACTTCAGAGACCAAGCATAAAAGTCACTGTGGCTTCCTGCCAGCATGGAGGAGTGCAGAGCCACATCATGAGTACACTCAAGCAACCTATGAAGTCTGGCTAGTGAGAAACTGAGGTCTCTTGACTACAGGCAGCAAACAGCTGACGCTCCCTGCCAACGAGTAGCAAGGAACTAAGGTCTTCCTCCATGGGTGAGCCATCTTGGAAATGGTCCTTCTAAATCCAGTCAACCTTCTAACACCTGTAGCCCTGGTTGATATCTTGCCTTAAACCTCATGAGAAACACTGAGCCAGAACCACCCACCTAATCCACTCTCAAACTCTAGACCAAGTAGTAATGTTTATTGCTTTAAAAAATTAAGTTTTTGTGTAATTTGATATGCATCAATACAACGTTTGAAGCATCCTCATCAGAGATTTGTTAGTTTTTAATCTTTCTTGACTTTACATTAGATTATTTTTTTCTAATTAATTTGCTGAAGTTTTTTCATCTACTTTAGATATTAATGCACATAACTTCCTTGTCTGAATTGCTTTCCAAGTTTTCTTATGAATCGTTGTCATATAAAAGGTACAGATTTTAATGCATTCAAATATATCAATAATTTCTCTTATTATTAGTGGCTTTTAAATCTACTATATGAAAACTTTCCTGGAACAATTAATGATAAACCTTTTAATTTCCCTTTAAATGCTTGAATTTTTGTTTTTCACATGTAGGTACTTACATTTTTTAATTTTTTATATTTTTATATTTTTAACAAAAGTGAAAACTTTTGTTTTCACATGTAGGTAATATATTTTAAAAGTGTGTATGTGGGGCGCCTGGGTGGCTCAGTGGGTTAAAGCCTCTGCCTTCAGCTCAGGTCATGATATCAGGGTCCTGGGGTTGAAGCCTGCATCGGGCTCCCTGCTCCGCAAGGAGCCTGCTTCCTCCTCTCTCTGCCTGCCTCTCTGCCTATTTGTGATCTCTCTCTCTCTCTGTCAAATAAATAAATAAATAAAAATTAAAAAAAAAAGTGTGTATGTGTGTGGTATAAATCCGTTTTTAATTTTTTTAATTTTTAATTTATTTTATTTGAATTTTTTAAAAGATTTTATTTATTTATTTGACACACAGAGAGAGATCAGATCACAAGTAGGCAGAGAGGCAGGCAGAGAGAGAGGAGGAAGCAGGCTCCGAGGCAGGGCTCTATCCCAGGACGCTGAGATCATGACCTGAGCCGAAGGCATAGCCTTTAACCCACTGAGCCACCCAGGCGCCCTGTGATATGCCATTTAGAGATAGTATGGATATCCTGTCCCCAAAATTCATCCAGTGCTGGATTATCTTTTGATTACTCTTGTAATAGTGTTGCAAAGAGGTGACTTTATAATTCCAACATTTTTAAAAAAAGATTTTATTTATTTGAGAGAGAGAGAGATCAGATCACAAGTAGGCAGAGAGGCAGGCAGAGGGAGAGGAGGAAGCAGGCTCCCTGCCGAGCAGAGAGCCCAATGTGGGGCTCGATTCCAGGACCCTGAGATCATGACCTGAGCTGAAGGCAGAGGCTTTAACCCACTGAGCCACCCAGGCACCCAATCTGTTTCTTTAGTATGAATAGCAAATTGTTCCCAAACTAATATATTCTCTTCTCCTTAACCTAAAATGACACTTCTATTGCATGTTATATATATATATATTCATATATATTTATATGTGTATATATATGCATATATATACATATATATGAATATGTTTTTGGTTGTATTTTCTTCCAATGTTTGTTTTATATATTTGTACCAATAGCTCACACTATTTTAATTATTTTACAAAATATTATAAAACTTCCTTGCTTCATTTTTGTTATTTGAAATTTTCCTGACTCATATTGACCTTTTCCCCTCCATATAAATTCCATTAATATTCTTTTATATGACCTACTGAATTTATAAATTATCTTTAAAAGAATCAACATATTTTTATGAAAGGAAGTTTTCTCATCCATGAACATGATATACTTTATTGAGGTGTTATTTTGTTTTGATTAGATTATGTTATATCAATAAATATTTTGAAAATCTTTTGGTAAGATTTATTCCTAAGGTTATAATTTTATTACTTTTTGAATTGTTTCTTATTTTATTATGTCACCTTTTTTATTACATTTTCCAATGGATTATTGATTCGGGTGAATTGATATAGTTTTGAGCAAGCTTGCTGAACTCTGCTATTTATTACCTTATCCCTTCTACTGTAGACTGTCTTGTTTTTATATAGATCCTTATATCCATTTCAAATAAGGTTACTTTTATTTCTATCTATGCAATTATTATTGTTTTATGCATTGTGATCTTCTACAGTAAAATTTGAAGGAAGGTGGGGAGCACAGTGGATGACCTTGTCTTTGAAGTAAATGTTCTAAAGTTTTAGTTTCTTCAATCTGCTCAACTACTGTATCCATTTCAGAGTTTATTCTATCCATTATTTTTTTAATGAAATAAGTATTTAATTTTGTTCATCTTTTCTTTTTTCTTTTTTTTTCTTTTTCTTCTTCTTCTTCTTTTTTTTTTATTTGACAGAGAGAGAGAGAGAGAGATCACAAGTAGGCAGAGAGGCAGGCAGAGAGAGAAAGGAGGAAGCAGGCTCCCTGCTGAGCAGAGAGCCTGATGCAGGACTCAATCCCAGGACCCTGAGATCAGGACTCAATCCCAGGACCCTGAGATCAGGACTCAATCCCAGGACCCTGATATCATGACCTGAGCCAAAAGCAGAGGCTATAACCTACTGAGCCACCCAGGTGCCCTCATCTTTTCTTTTTTCATTTGTGATTCTTTATGTTTCATAGTATCTTATTCAATTTTTGATATTATTATTTCATTATTTATCCAAAGCTCCCAACCATATAATTTTATAGTTATTTTCATATTGTGGTAATATTTTCACTTTGTTTATAGTAAGCCTATCTCTAATTGTTGAGTTTTAGAAATAACATTAGTGTTCTGGGTGGGTTTTGGCATGTTGATTCTAAGGCTCATTTTGAATGGGAGGTCTCTCAGTCTCTCCATCCCAACATTTCTCCTATCTAATAGTGTTGCTGTTGTTGCTGCTGCTGTTGTTGTTATAGTACTTCATGAAGTCTCTATTCTAGGACCTCATCTTCTACATGGGATCCCAAATCCTCTCCTAAGATGGTAATGGACCATCTCTCAGACTTGGCCCAGGTTCTCTACCTGAGCCCGTGTCTGCTGCCTCCTCCATGTGAGCCTCAGAGAGCTCCAGCAGATGATTTTCCCAGTTTCTTTGATTGAGTTGGAGAGTTCTGGAGAACTCCTAGCTTTAAATTTTGCCCCAAGTGTCAGTGCCACAGCTCAAGTACAGAACTTTTATTCCTCTGAGAACAAAAATTCTGGTTGACTCTCATTTTTTACCTAGAGCCAGGGAAAGCTTCAGCTGTATTGATTTGTGTCGTAGAATGTTTATTGTTTTTAATGTGACCATAACTTTTTAAAGCTTCATTTTATATATCCTTGCTATGTATTTAAAATTTGAAAGGTGAGGGGATGGCTATAAACTAAAAAATTAAAAACATTGGCTAAAAGTCTATTTGATTCTTGAAGGAAAAAAATTATTATTAATCTTTATTGAGTATTGAAAAAGAAAGAAACTGAAATATTAAATGTACCGTATGGTAAATGTTAGTTACATGTTATTTAAATTTATAGTTTACATGTTGTTTAAAATTAACCTTATAACAATTTGCTGAAGTAAATTTTATCACATTTTTTAAATAAATGACTGAATACCATATGATCCTGTAATTCCACTAGTGGGTATTGACCCAAAGAAAATGAAAACATGAATTCCAAAAGATATATGCATCCCTATGTTTAGGGGGTGGCTAAGATACAGAAGCAATCCAACTGCCCATTGATAGATGAATGGATAAAGAAGGTGTGAGATTTTTCATATATAATATATAAATTATATGTAAGTATATATAAAATATATACACATATATGATAGAATGATATATATCAATAATGATATATATATAATGGAATATCATTCAGTCGTAAAAAAGAATATGATCTTGTCATTTGCCATAACATAAATAGACATAGAGGGTGTTATTCTGAGTGAAATAAGTCAGACAGAGAAAGGCAAATATCATATACTATGACTTATATGTATAATCTGTACAAAACAAATGAATAAAAAAAAAACAAAAGGCAGAAACAGGCTCATAAATGCAGAAAATAAATGATGGTTGTCAGAGGGAGGGTGTGGGGAATGGGCAAAATGGATGAAGAGGAGTGGGAGGTACAGGCTTCTAATTATGGAATGAATAAGTAATGGGAATAAAAGCTACAGCATAAGAGTATAGTCATTTGTATTGTAATAGCATTGTGTGGTAACAGGTGGTAGCTGCACTGGTCGCGAGCATAGCATAAAATGTAGACAAATCAAATTACTATGTTGTATACTTGAAACTAATGTACATTGTGTGTTACTTACACTTCAATTACATAAATAGATAAATAACTGAAAAGATTTCAGATTTGAGCTCAGTTTTCTGTGCTTCAAAACTAAATGTTTCCCTACCACCCCTGAGTTAGTTTTGTCTGCTTTGCTTGCATGCAACAATACCAATTAATAACAAAGATCCAATCCATGGATACATTTCTCTATTAGACATAGCCAGATAAAGAAGTAAGAAAAAAGTCACAAAGAAATATAGAAATAAGAAAAAAAAAGGGGAGGGGGGAGAAAACAAGGAGAAAATACAAAAACCCTAATATTGGTACACTTTTGCAGGTTACGGTGAACTTTTGCATGACTACCTCACCTGATGATGCTTTCACCAAGCCTGTGCGGACTGGTACCCCATTTCACAAGTAAGGCAACTGAGACTCAGAGCAGTAAAGTAACATGACCTGATCATGCAAGTGGTAAGTAGAAGAATGGCATTGAGGACCTAGATCTCTTAATTCCAGATCTTGTCCTCTTTCCACTATATCACACATTATGTTTTTTTCTCTTTGATATAACCTGACTGGCTTTCCTTGTCTTCCTTATGTCAGGAAATTTCAGTGATTTACCAGGATACTCACTAAAATTTCAAGGAATATTTTTGAAATATTTTTTGTTATTTTGTGCTTCTTTGCTATATTTTTATGCTTCTATGATGTAACCACAGTACAAACATGAAATATATTTGTAATATATAATAATTTAGGGGTGAGCTGCTGGAGAGGTGTGGGATGCAGAGGCAAAAAACATTCTTTATGAGGCTACCTTGTGGAGATTATTCTTGATGAAATGGTTAGGTTAAAAAATTTTTAGTGTTTCTAGGTACACAACTTCCACTTTTAAATGTTTTTTTTTCCCCCTTTGAAACCTTCCTTCCTTTTTCTGTGAATCAAATGCCTGTGTCCTTACTCCTATTCACAGGCCTTTTACCATACTCAAGGTTTCCAGTGTTCAGAACCCACCCCTACACACAGAGATTCTCAAAGTAAAGAAGTGCCTTCTATTTTTTTTTAAGATTTTTTATTTATTTATTTGACAGAGAGAGATCACAAGTAGGCGGAGAGGCAGGCAGAGAGAGAGGAGGAAGCAGGCTCCCTGACGAGCAGAAAGCCTGATGCGGGGCTTGATCTCAGGACCCTGATAACATATCCTGAGCTGAAGGCAGAGGCTTTAACCCACTGAGCCACCCAGGTGCCCAAGAAACGCCTTCTAAATAACAAAGTCGAGTCCTATTTTAGAGTGGCTACCTTAGTGGATAGGAGTCTTTTGGTCACTGATGGTATACAAGAAAAGGGGAAAGAATCAGTTTTCCTCCAACCTCTTCAAAAATTTTTGTAAAGATCAAGCTAGAAAGGGTCAGAGGAAAAGCACATTGCCCCCACCTGGTGGAGATCCAGGATGGTTACCAGCCTGACTCTGTGTCATGCATGTAACCTCCCTGGACCATTTTCTAGGGGTTTGGGAATCTTATACCTATATCCTGGGCTTCTCAGCATATGCCAGAGTCCTGCCAACTGCTACAGACAGATCTTTCCTCATTTGGTCATTCCGATAGAATGATGGGGCAACATGCTGTGATCCATATATAAAGTTCTGCACTCCTGGAGGGGCCTCCCTAGATAAGGTGCTGCTGGAGTTTTATATCTCTAGACTTATTCATTCTTCTTAGAACCAAGGCTCTACCAGATGAAGTCAAATGGGAGCATAAGCAGACTTTGGGTTCCTGAAGGTGTCCCTACTCTGTTTAATTAAAACTGCCTTAAGGCCTTTTAATCCAATTTTTTTCTTGGATTCACAATATATTACTAAAATCTGCTGACTGTTTATATTTCAGTAAAGAACTTCTCTTGCCTCAGGGAAATAACTTAAGTACCAAGCTATTTGGACAACATGTAAAGATTTTTCCTATTTGAATTGAGAATACTTGTTTCATCCGAGATAATGGCCTAATAATACGATGGGAAATAAAAATTTACATCAAGAAAATTAAATTTATCATCCTTAAACTCTGTAAAAGATAAATCAGTATAGGTTGCTATTCCCTGTATGGGGATGAAGTTAAATTTCATATATTACACAAATATTATCAGAAGCTTTGATTCTGGTGGACGTGCAGAAACCAAGATAAAGTTATTGATAAGACTTGGTCCAGTGTGCATGACTTATAAGCAGGATGGTGACTGTCTAAATTCCAGTCCAATGGTATGAAGACTCAGGCTTTATTCATTGCACCATGCAACCTTATGTACCATGATACTGTCAAGAAAGGTATTTGTTTTACTTTTAGGTAGAAAACAAATCCCTCTTTCCCAATGTAATATATTAAATTTATTACAAATGCTGAAGAAATTTGAAGTGCTAGTACAAGATGAGGAATGGCACAGTCAGTGTGGAGCAGCCCGTCTCCATCCTCAAACCCCACCCATGTGTCTTTTCAGTCATCGGGTCCTAGACCAAACCTATAGACTGATTAGACCAACAGAGCTAAATCTTTGATTCAGAGTGTTTTGCTTTTCCAACTGAATTTATTGGCAAATTTAGCTACCTTTACCATCTGATCTTCTAAAGATTGATTGATTTTAGAGGGACAGAGAGAGTGAGCAGGAAGCAGGGGCAGAGGGAGAGAGAAACTTAAGCATATTCACAGAGCCCAACATGGGGCTTGATCTCATGTTCCTGAGATCATGACATGAGCCAAAACCAAGAGTTGGACGCTTAGCAGACTGTACCACCCGGGTGCCCCTAACATCTGGTCTTTTAAAACAAAGATGTAAAGCGTATGTTTGTAAATAAACTAACCACATTTCCCAGGATCAGAAGTTATTTATCATAGAAAATAATCACGGGCAAAGTATGATAAAGCTGTATAACACTTAGTTAAATAGACATGAAATTTTTATGTGTGTATATATGTGTGTTTTTAAAAACTGGACTCGAACCAGACATAATCTTGGTAGCCTATTATGACTATTTCGCCAGATTCACCTACTGTTTTAACTTATGAAGAAAAAATATGAAATATTATTAGAGTACAAAGTATAGCACATTCTACAAAAAGTATGCACTATGATATAGTTGATTAAAGATGAAAAAAGGGGCGCCTGGGTGGCTCAGTGGGTTAAAGCCGCTGCCTTCGGCTCAGGTCATGATCCCAGGGTCCTGGGATCGAGGCCCACATCGGGCTCTCTGCTCAGCAGGGAGCCTGCTTCCTCCTCTCTTCTCTCTCTCTGCCTGCCTCTCTGCCTACTTGTAATCTCTCTCTCTGTGTCAAATGAATAAATAAAAATCTTTAAAAAAAAAAAGATGAAAAAAGGCTGGCTCTGTCACTCACTAGCTGTAATGACCTTGGATAAGTTACTTAAGCTTCATGTGGTCCTGTTTCCTCATAGCTAAAAATGCAGATAACAATATCTCCCTCATGGGAATGTTATAAGCATGAAATGAATAAATACACATTAAACTATTAAGACTGTGTCTGCATATAAAAAGCATTAATAACCAGTAACTCTTGGATACTCTGCTTATACAATGTGTGTCTGTATGTGTGTAGTTCAGAAGAGAATCTGAATGGGAGGAGCCTCTTGTCAACTATTATTGGAGGGCCTAGGTCTTGTTCTCTAGGGCTATGAGCCACTGGAGCTGGGGAGTGCATGTTTCTCTCCACATATTCTGATTTGCTAATAAGTTAGCCATTCTTCACAAATCATTATTTTTCCCAAATCTATACTCTGGATTAAATAATCACATGGGAAAGTTTCTCCAAGTTTTAGCTTCATAAAATGGAATAACATGTTAGCTGGATTTGGAATACAGACACACACCCATGAACACAAGTACATGTACACATGCACAAACGCACACAGGTCATATATGCTACGTTTAAGTATAATCCTTATGGTCTAAAGTATTTTAAAAGATCATTATGGCATCATTGAGTAATGAAAACCGAGAGAACCATTTTACTACTGTGTGAGAATATAAAGCTTTCTCTTAAAATTTAAAAGAGAACAATGGGGTGCCTGGGTGGTGCAGTGAGTTAAGCAACTGACTCTCAGTTTTGACTCAGGTTGTGATCTCAGGGTTGTGAGATCAAGCCCCATGTCAGGCTCTGCACTCAGTACAGAGTCTGCTTGAGATTCTGTCTCTCCATCTGCCCTTCTAACTTGTGCTCTCTCTGTGTAAAATAAATAAAAAATCTTTCTTAAAAAGAGAGAGTGATAATTTTACTTCCCTCTAATTCACAGACTCAAACTTTGACTGAAGCAATCACATGGACTATCAGCACAATAATCACGTAAGGATAATTCTGCTGTGAACTGACAGCTAATACAGCACCTGCAAAAGCTTGCATAAGATGTCTGATATTTCAGGCAGATGAACAAATGGCTATGCTAATACTCCTGCAGACTCCAAGTTCCATTCTTATACTGTAAAACAATTAAAATTGGAATTGAACTGTTTAGGCCCCTTGATCTATCCCTAGGGGGAAAAAAAAACATCTCAACCACTTTATCAGTTATCATTGCTCCTTCAGCCTATACAGATGGTATGGATGAGAATTATTCTTTCAATCCAGATGCTGCATAGGACAAACAAGGCATTACTCACTCTGTCCCCTATACAAGAGATCCTTAGATACATTCTAGTTTGTGTTTGGTTTTAGGAAAAACACATTTCTTTCTTTTTTTTTTTTAAAGGCTTTATTTTTATTTATTTATTTGACAGAGACACAGTAAAGGAGGGAACACCAGCAGGGGGAGTGGGAGAGGGAGAAGCAGGCTTTCCCGCAGAGCAGGGAGCCTGACTCAGGACTCGATCCTAGGAGCCCGGGATCATGACCAGAGCCAAAGGCAGACGCTTAAGGACTGAGCCACCCAGGGGCCCTGGAAAAACACATTTCTTATGATGGTCTTATCTTTCCTTCTCTAACAAGAAAAATATTTAAATGTTTTTCTTTTTTTTTTCTTCAGCTCTCAGTAATTAAAGATTAATCATATAAAAGTCATTTCACTTGCTTAATAATTTCATTAAAAAGTTCTTAATTTTTCCATATAATCCTTCTGTTTCACAATTTATTATCATTTTTTTGTTCTTTTTAAATGGATAAGTTTTTTGGATGTGGTGGTACATAAATTCTAAGGAGAGTCAAAGATTTCAACATTTTGCTTTAATTTGTGGCACTTCAAAATCATGCTGAAAAGGGAGAAATCTCTCATTTGGAAATGAATAGTAAGATAGTAATTGAAAATTTATTATCTCCCATTTGGTTTAATTAAATATGTAGAAGATAAATTCTCTGCTGCCCCAAAATATCTTCAAGATTGTGACATTTTTTATGAATTTATTTGTGTTTTTTTTTTGAATTTGTTAATTGTATATATGGTACCTGACTTTAAACCCTCAATTTTCTAAGGTTGTGTTGAAGATGTTCAGACAATTTTGAGTTCCAGATGGATATGAATTCAGTAGTAATTCAAGTTAGGATAATATGGCTTTTTGTTTACTGGCACATTTTACTTAATTTGCATAAAAGTTTGACACCGAAAGAATATTAGTACTCCCTACTTCCTCTTGCTAATTATAAACTCCTCAAACTTTGCACACTATTAAACTAAAACATCACTCTTCTAGGTTATGAATGATATTGTTAGTTATCCACCACTGAGTAACAAATTGCCCCAAAATTTAATGGATTAAAACAACAAACATTTACTATATCATAGTTTCTGTGAGTCAGGAATTTGGAAGTGCTTTTTGGCAAGAGATGTCTCGTGAAGTTGCAAAATGGATGTCAGCCGCTATTATAATTTTCTGAAGATTTGACTAGGGCTCCAGGATCCATTTCAGTACTCATTCATGTGACTATGAAAAGTAGTCTCACCTTCTTGCTGGCTATTGGGCAGAGGCCTCAGTTCACCATGGAGCCTACCCTGTGGGGCAGTCTGAGTTCTCACAATATGATAGCTGACTTCCCCCAGAATGAGCCATCCAAGAGAGAAGTTGACTTCACAATATCTTTAATGACCTAACTTATACACCAGCATTTCTGCCACATGCTATTAGTAAGCAATGGGTCATTAAACCCAGCTGACACTCAAGAGGAATGGGTTGAAGTTTGCCCTTTGAAAGAAGCAATATCAAATAATTTGTAGACACAATTTTGTGGATGCAAATTTGTGGACTACAGTCTACCCTCTGGTTAGAATTGTTAACGTTCATCTCACATGAAAGATAAACATATGCCTCCTCATGATCCCTTTTTCCCCCACCAAAGTCCAATCCTTTTACAGCATCAGTTCAAAGCTTAAATTCTGTCAAGGTGGAGAAGATATACTTTGGGTACAGCTCCTGGAATAAGAGTTTTTTTGCAACTGAAAAACTGTGAAATAAATAGACAAAACTGCCCCATGGCCAGTATATCATGATGTAGAAGTTTGTGTTTAAAAAGGAGGGTGTCTCGAGGCACCTGGGTGGCTCAGTCAGTTAAACAGCTACCTTTGACTCAGGTCATGATTCCAGGGTCTTGGGACAGAGCCCTGCATCAGGCTCCCTGCTCAGCAGGGAGCCTGCTTTCCCTCTCCTTCTACCTGCCGCTCCCCCTGCTTGTGCACTCTCCCTGTCAAATAAATAAATAACATCTTAAAAAATAAATAAAAATAAAAAGAAGGGTGTGTCTATCTCTGTACCAGGAAGAGAAAGATGATTCTAAATCTCTAGAAACTTACCAATGAATAAGGCAAGGTCTTCAGTCTTTATAACAACCTTACCCTTGTTACTGTGTTTTCCTGGTAACCTCCCACAACTGACTATCCACCTCTAACATCTTCTTTGTCTTTAGCTGGAGATGTTATTTAAAGTGTGCCTTGGGCCATTTCTGGAAGTTACTCAGTTTTCCTGGGTATCTTCCATGTATACATGTTATTAAACTTCTGTTTTTCTCCTGTTAATCTAACTTGTATTACAGAGGGGTTTCAGCCAAGAACCTAGAAAGGTAGCGGAAAAATTATTTTTCCCCCTCCATAAAACCCTGGTTTGTAATACTGTAAAACTCTGTTGTCTTTCTACTACACTAATTCTGACATGGCCCAAATTACCATTTCCTAGTGCAAATATTCTCATTTGAGCACCGATGCTTTTTGAAGAATCCTTTCTTTCCCAGGCCACTATCTTTTGAAGGTTGGTTTAAAGAGAGTTAAATAAGAAAGAATGATATTAAGATAGGGCACCAGGTTTGCTTCCAATTTGCCTTTTTTTTCATCTCTTAGGAGCCTCATTTGTCCATTTACTACTCTTTGACCACACAGTGTTCCAGGCTTGATAAAGTTTGTTAAGTATTGAATGAACTAATTCATTAATCTAGCTACTTTCCCGCCCTACCAGCCTATAAGTCTATCATCATACTGAGAAGGATTAAAAACAAAACAAAACCTCAGAATAAGAAAAAAAAGTAGAAGCTACAAGAATGCCTGAGCAGTGAAGGGACTTTAAAAAATGTTTCCTGTGAATTTACATCTTTAAGAGGATTACCTCTGGAGGGATATTGGTGCCTTTTTTTTTCCAGAGTAAGCAGTTGTGGGGCAGTTTGGGCTCACCTTTTAGCCTCTGTTTCATTAAGAGCTCAGCTCCCTGGGTGGAGAACTAGCTGGGCTGTTTGGCACCTGAATGAGAAGAGCTTTATTATACTGTGCAAAGGGAGGAGCCATGTACAACCTTGACCATGCAGCTCTGGGCATTAAAAATCCTCAAAAAGCTTTCTAGTGGTTGTGGTTCTTTAACATAAATTTTATTAAGATAAAATTTAAGAAGAGCTATTTTAAGGGTACAGTTTGATGAGTTTGGGCAAATATATGCATCTTTTGTATAAATTCCATCACAGGCAAGATATATGATATTTGCAACATCCTAAATAGTTTTTTCATGCTGCTTTGAAGTCAATCCACCCTCACTCCAAATCCAAAATAGCCATTGATCTACTTTTGATCACAATAGATTAGTTTTATATTTTCTAGAATTACACATGAATACAATTATCCAGTATACACTCTGTGCCTGGCTATTTTTCTCAGCATAATGTTTTGTGATCCATGTATGTGGTTCCATGTAGTAATAGTTCTTTGTTCATTTCTTTTCTTTTTTTTTTTTAGATTTATTTATTTGACAGAGAGAGAGATCACAAGTAGGCAGAGAGGCAGGCAGAGAGAGAGAGGAGGAAGCAGGCTCCCTGCTAAGCAGGGAGCCCAATATGGGCCTCGATCCCAGGACCCTGAGATCATGACCTGAGCCGAAGGCAGAGGCTTTAACCCACTGAGCCACCCAGGCGCCCTGTTCATTTATTTTCACTGGTGAGGACTATTCCCTTATGTATATACTACAATTTCCCTAGCTGTTCACTTGGCTTCTAATACTTGGTCATTCCCAATTTTGGCCATTAAATAAAGTTGCCATGTACATTTATGTATGGGTCTTGAGGGAACTTATTAAATCTTTTCTTGGGTGAAAACAGAGGAAAGGAATTGCTAGGTCATATAGTATGTGTATTTTTTTTCTTTTTCTTTTTTTTTGCTTTTTTGAGAGAGCGAGCGAGCGTGTGCATATGTGTGTACACATGCCAGCAGGGGGTCAGGGAAGGGCAGAGGGAAAGGAAGAGAATCCCAAGCAGGCCCCATACCCAGTGCAGAGCTTGATGCAGGGCTCATCTCATGACTTGAGCCAAAATCAAGAGTCAGACACTTAACCAACTGAGCCACGCTGGTGCCCCCCAGTATGTGTATTTCTCACTAAATAAGAGATTAACAAATTATTTTCCAAACTTGTTGTATAATTTACCAGTTCCACTGGAAATATATGAGAGTACATTTGTATATATTGAGGTGAGTCTATGTTTTTTCCCCCTTTTTTTCTGTCAACGTTTAAATAGCATTGATTTATTTTTGAATGTTAAGCCAGGTCTACATTTTTGGGTTAAACCTCAATTATCCTATTTGTTTATTCTAGGATATCAGTTTATGGTTATCTTTTCTGGTAATGTTTTTGTCTCATTTTGGTATCATAAGATGACTTGGGAAATTTCCATTCCTCCCCCATTTTCTGAAAGAATTTGTAAGGATTTGCATTACTTCTACCTTAAAAAGTTAATAGAATTCACCAATGATGTCATTTGGGACTGAAATATTTTTTTTCATTATGAACCCAGTTTCTTTAATTGAGTTGTACTATATAGGTTTTCTAAGCCTTTTTATGTTACACACACACACACACACACACACACATTCGAGGAATTTGTCTTTCATTTAAGTTGTTGTCATAGTCAAGTCCAATTACTATGACAAATTACTCCAGTCTGGATAGTTTATAAATATAGACATTTATTTCTCACAGTTCTAGAGCTGGAAGTCTGAGATCAGAGTACCAGCATGGTTGGGTTCCAGTGAGAGACATCTTCAGGGTTGCAGACTATGGTCTTCTTACCTCACATGATGGAAAAAGAGGATAAGAGCTGTCTGGGATGCCTCTCATAAAAGCGATAATTCCATTCATAAGGGCGCGACCTGCATGACAAGACTACCACCTACAGGGCCCACTTCCTAATATGATCACATTGGGGAATGAGGATTTCAACATATGAATCTGGGGCGCACAGATATTCAGTTCATTGTAGTTGTCAAATCTATTGACATAAAGATGTTCATAATGTTCTCTTGCCATCCTCCTGTCTGAGGATCTGTAGTGATATACATCAGTCATTCCTAGTATTGGTAACCTGAGCTTCTCTAGTTTTCTTATCAGTCTCTCTAAAAATATGTCAATTTCATACCTCTTTAAAAACAAACGAGGTTTTATTTGATTGATTTTTTCTATTTTTTCCATGTTCTATTTGAATAATTTCTACTATTATCTTTACTATTTTTTCTTCTTTGACTTACTTTCAGTTTAATTAGGTCTTCATCTAACTGCTTAAGGTGGAAGCTTAGATCATTGCTTTTCCACCTTTCTTCCTTTTTTTTTCTTTTTTCTTTCTTTTTTTTTTTTTTTTTTTTTTTTNTTTTTTTTTTTTTTTTTTGCTAGGTTATTTTCATTTTCATTCAGCTCCAAACGTTGTATTTCCTCATTTCTAAAGTTGGAGGATATTTTTTTCAAATATTTTTCTTTGTTGATTCTAAACTAATTGAATTTTGATTAGAGAACATACCCTTTTAAATGTATTGATTTTGGTTTATTTTTTGTTTTGTTTATTTGTTTGTTTTTTTAAAGATTTTATTTATTTATTTGACACAGAGAGAGAGAGAGATCACAAGTAGTCAGAGAGGCAGGCAGAGAGAGAGGAGGAAGCAGGCTATGATCTGGGCCTTGATCCCAGGACCCTGAGATCATGACCTGAGCTGAAGGCAGAGGCTTTAACCCACTGAACCACCCAGGTGCCCCCTGTTTATTTGTTTTCTCTATCATGATGGATGTTTACTGTAGACTTGAAAAGAATGAATTCTGCATTATTCCTTGATAATTGCATGGAGAAGTTTAAATAAAAACCAGAAAACTTTCTAATAAAATAAAATTGAGGAACTTTGTTGGTTAGCAACCCATCCAGAAATGGCTGAAAGGACTTTTACTTTAAGTTTTACAGTGAAATTGAACATTTTTCTCTAACTTATTGTTAACAGCTAGTTTCGGGTACAAAATTATTTTTATATAATTATAGAAGAGTGTTTGCCTGAATTAAGAAAAGAAGACAGTTCAATATTGATCCATGTATCACCACTATTTACCTCTTGGGATGCCAATCCCACTCAAGATAGAACTGTAGACACTTCTCTTGTTCTTAAAATCAGTACCATATTCAGCGATAGGAGGGCATCTTCAATCCAAACAATGTCTTACCCTACTTCATCAATATCCAGTACAATGTGGAGATCAATAGCAAGGAAGCAACATCCAGGCTATCTATTATTCATTTTTCATAGTCCCTCTTTAGAAAATAGTTCTGTGAAACCATAATGCTTCATATAAATGAGTAATCATATGTAAATTTCAGGGAGATGAGTGTCATCATCAAGATGACAACATAGGTTTTTTCTGACTTCAGTCCCTCTAAGACTAACTAGCAACTGCTCATAGGTAAGACACCATTGTGAAGATCCCAGAAACTAGAGAAGAAGCTGAAGCATTTCTTGGGCCACAAGGACAGAAAAGGACCATATTAGAAGGGTAAGAGAAGTGACTGTACTCTGATCGTATTACTCCCCACACCCCCAGGCCAGCATAGCACTGTACCAAGAAACTCCTCCTAAAACGATGGTTTATCCAAAGGGATAAGAGAGCCCAAAGTGGACATCCAGCTCCCCCAGAACTGTGGGATGCTTCCCAGGAAGCCCATTCAGGTCTTGGTCCATGTGGAGCAATCTGTGGGGTTTGACTAGTGGGGATCAGATAGAGATGGAGAAAGGGGATGGGCTTATAGCAACCAGATCTTGGCCTAATTCATTCCTGCTTACAGCAGCAGTTCCCAAGAGTGAATGTGCCCATCTGCAGAGTCAAACTGGTGGTTCCATCTGGCCAGGCACAAGGATTGATAGTACTGTCTTATTCGGGTCTTCAGTCAATAAGCTGAATTAGCCATGGAGCCTGTACTATGGCTTACCTGAGTACGGAAGCAAATTTGCAGCCCCATTCAAATGTCCAGTATAGTCTTTAGTCCTTCCCAACCAAGAAGCCTGACCAGAGAACACAGGCAGCCACAGGACCCATCCTAAAGCCCCAGATGGGCAAAAAGCCAGGCCAGCAGATCTACCCAACTGTTAATAGCCTCTAGTCTTGGATAAGCGTAAGCAAAGGGCTTGAATAGTAACCCTGGGTAGTCTCAGAGCCCAGCCTATGATACTGCCCTGTATCAGAACCCAGGCTAGGGTCTTGCTTGGTTGCTGAACAAAGCCCATTATCTCTCCCAGTTGATCAGCCCAGCCAGTGACTCCACCCATCATGAAGCATAACCTCTAGCTCCACCCATTGAGAGAGGCTGGGTAGTGGCCTTTTGGGAATGCAGAGCACAGTCTCTAGTTCCACCCAGCTGCAAGGTAGAGCTGAAGGCCCCTCTATACCAGAAAGCCTAGCCAATGACCTTGCCCAATAGTGAAACACAGCCAGAGATCTACTTAATCATGACGCCCAACTGGAAGTCCCACCCAATTTCTAAACACAGAGTCCAGCCCACAGCATTGCTTGAGATGCATCTGACCAGGAGCAATTGTGGAACTCAGCCCACATCCCCCACCCAATAGCAGAATCCAACTGGTGTACTACCCTGTGGGGAAACACAGGCTCTGATCCAGATGTAACTAGAGGTGAATGTAGTATCCAGCTAGTGACTCCACCTGACCAAGGGACACTGCCAACATCCCTACTTGAATGTGAAGCCCAGTCAGGAACACCCCTCCTGACTTTAGCATATGTGCTGCCGAAGTGAGCACATGCCCCTCCTGACTTCAGAGCACAGTCAGCAACCTCATCCGCTAGAGACCCCAGTAGCAAGCCCAATCTGCCCGTAGATACTACCAACTCATCCAGTACCCCAAGCTGAGCTGACAGCCTTTCATTATACTGTTTTTTTAATCATGAAAGTCTTGTATTATGTGATTTTATGTGATCTGTCTTCCCTCTTTCCATTTCATAGCTTCCCACATAAATGTTTGAAGCTCAAGTTAGGGATCTATTTACTTAAGAACTCTTTTATCACAACAAAGATGGGCTGAAATAGGAGTCTTTTTTGGCCAAATAAAACCATGTAACTTTTAATGACTTTGTTCACACACCCCTATTGAATATTTCTGAGCACTTTTTTTTTTTTCCTTCTGAGTACTTAAGAACCAACACAGTCCTCTCTTTTTGTTTTCTGGCTTTTTCCTTTGGCACACAAGAATGAGGTTCAGCTTTGGGCTACTACAAATTCCTTGGTATTAATTTTGTGACAGTCCATGCACAAAGGGGCACAAAAGATCAGGTGAGACAGTTTATGAAGCTTATAATAGTGTGCTGTAGGGGAAGCTGTTAGGGTGACGAGTTCCTTAGCAAGCTGTTTACAAGTGAGAAGGCGATGACTGCTGTAGAAAAAATCTCCTGGAAAGTGACAAAAGGTTTCCAAACAGAAAGTGATCTGAGCTTCTCATTTAAACCAGAAAATGAAGTGTTTTTTGACCTAAAGTATTAGTTAATAATCCAAAGTAAAAATGCCTTGAGAACCAATAGACAACTGGCTAAGTTTAAGCGGTAGATCACTAACAATTTTTATTTTTAATTTTTTTAAAGGTTTATTTATTTTATTTGAGAGAGAAGAGCAAGAACAGGAGGGACAGAGAGAGTGTTAAGCAGACTCCATGCTGAGCACAGAGCCAGACGCAAGGACTGGATCTCAGGATCCTGAGATCGCAACTTGAGTAGAACTAAGAATCCAACACTTAACCAACTGTACCACCCAGCATTCCATCACTAACAATTTTTAGACAGGAAACAAAAACTAGGGATGTCTGTGTGGCTCAGTCAGTTAAGCATTTGCCTTCAGCTCAGGTCATGATCCCAGGATACTGGGATCGATTCCCATATTGGGCTCCTTGCTCGGCTGGGAGCCTGTCTCTCTGCCTTCTTCTCCCTCAGCCTGCCTCTCACACTGCTTTTGCTCTCTCTGTCTCTGATAAATAAATAAATAAAATCTTAAAAAACAAAACAAAACAAAAAACCAAAAGCTGAATTCTTGAGAAGCTCACTCTGCTTTTCTCAGAATTAACACACGACTGGTCATTCCAGTTTTGGGGTAATTGTAAACTCACATGAGTCAGAATTCTCCAGAAAAACAGAACCAGGATGAGATTACATGTATATTTACAGTTTCATTATTTAAAACATCTATACCTATATATTTGGTTTTTATTTCTTTTTTTTTTAATTTTATTTTGGTTTTTATTAAGTGACTCATGAATTGGGAAACATCCCATCCAGCAAGTAGATGGGAGCTCCAAGGAACTATATAAAATGGAAGATTTTTATGGGAAGGAAGATGGGGCAAGAAGTTATGAGCAAAAGAAACAAAGGATTGTTGCAGGCAAGGTCTCCTTCCCTTATAGGAAAGAACAGGCCTCTTTTTATGCAGATTACCTCCTCTTCCTTTGGGTGATGGAGGGGGCCCATGTGACAGATGATTTCATTGGGCCCCCGATCAGAAAATTCCTGACTGACTAGTTGTGACTACATTTTTGCAGGAGGTTGAAACTGCATTTAGGTTAGATATTAAGTCCAGATTTGGTGACTTGGCTTAAGTGATGCCTTTTGGAGCCTGTGCTTGCCTTTTCAAAGATACAAACACACACATACACACACACACACAGAAAAGTTGTAGATTATTTTTAATATAATATTTCTTAAAATAATACATAATCAGTGGTCATTTTCAAATTTTAACCAATGACTTCTCCTTGCAATTTAGGGAAAATATCATATAGAGTTTAAAATAAATACTGGACCCAATAAATTTTAGCTTGGATTACTGTTCCTAAAATTTGCCATGGTCTGTCTTTAGTAAGTATTCTCAGCTCATTTATTCTCTCACTAATTAATTCACTTGCTCTAAATTCTAATGTATTAGGCAAGTGTAATAATTCCCCATATTATGTTAAGATGACCCTAAAGTATCCTTTATTCTTGATTGCTCCCATTTATCACTCAACAATTAAAGATTCATATTGTAATTAATAATCCAAGTTTCCAATAGATAGTGGTATACAAAATCAATTAAGATGTGCTTCCCATCTTTATTAAACATTTAAAAATAAAGAGTAGAGAGAATAGCAAAATACATTTTCATTAGACACAATGCATGATTGATTTTGAGTACATGCCAGTCTTTTTAAAGTCCTGTGCACCTGGCCAAAAATGCAGTGTTACACACACACACACTTAGACACAGCATGCATATAATTTAACAAACATCATACAACATATAACATAGGTAAAACTGTATGTATTATATAACAAATAAAATTATAATAAGTTTTGGTATTTTATATTGGTTTTTGCCTATGGAAATCAGTATCAAATTAACATTAATGTTACTTCCACAAAGCTTATTAGCCAGCATATTTAAATAAAAGATAAAATAAAACATAAGAAAAAATAATTAAAAACACAGTGTTATAAAGCACATGCTCATGTAAAAAACATTCAAGCTGACAGATTATTTTAGTAACATAACAGAATATTCATCATTTTAAAAAAATTCATTCAAGGAATACTCGAGTATAAAGGAAATGAGAGATTTAATGAAGGAAGGATAACTATTAGAAATAACTTATTTATATTACTACCAAATTATCACTTTCACAAAACACTAAATAGTAATTAATTATCTTAGTTTATAACATACTACTATGTCATCAAAAGATTGAGAAAGTTATACCTCTACTTGAGGAAAATTTTTTTATGAAATAAAAGATTTTTAATCAGTTATCATTCTAAAGCCAATTATTTGATTTCTGTTATTTTATCTGTAAAACCAACAAAAAGCTAATTCGGGGGGACAGAGATCAATATCAGTTGAAGATTGATGCAATGCAAACCACTTGGATTTATTAACATTATGATCATGTTATTAATCTCTTGCTAGTGAAAAACAGTTAATATTTTTGAGATTTGAAATAGATTCCTTGGTAACCTTTGTTTTTGAGTTCCCAAAAAGCCAATATTTAACAATGGTATTTTACGCTTAAATGACGACGTTTCATGATTATGCTTTATTACAGTTTACTTTCACCGACTCAGATATTTCAGAGGAGATTAAGGCACAGAAAGGAAACTAAGTCACGATGAACTAAGGAACTAAGTCACCTGGACCAGAAAACTTACAGACTGTCATCTTACAACTTCATTGCATTGTTTTGTTTGAACTTACATTTATGACATTTAAAAATAAGCATAGGTGTTTGAATACACTTGCCAATAGACCAAAATTATTTATATTTCTTTTAACTCTAGAAACACTTTGAAACCCTTTTTAACAATATATGTAGTTATTATCGTAAATAATATAAATATGAATTAGGTGTTTAATCATTTGACTTTCTAATTAAGGCAAATGGCTGCCGCCAACAGGGCAGGAGAAGCTCCGAAAGCAGTAATCTGTTCCCTTCACACAAATAGCTGCTGAAAGGCAGATGGAGGTGCCAGTTGTGTGGGGTGCAGGTGATTACTGCCCAGCCTGCACACCACCAGGTTGTTTTTCTCTCCACCAGAAAACTGTCCATTAACTTTCCTAAGAGCCAAAAGCAAAAGGAGAGGAATTTATGAAGTCGCTAGCCCATATGGCTGGTAGTGAGTTAATCTGTGTCTGAGCAGCAGGTAGCATGAGCCGGTCTGTCTGTTGAGGCTGTTTGTAACCCAGGGGCAGATCAGAGAACAGCAGGGAAGGGGATCAACTCAGCCTGCAAATACAGTCAGGAATGTGGCAGGAAATTATTTCTGAAAACACACTTTGCAGCATAAGGGCAGCCATCAGATGCTACATGATAATCTATCTGCACTCTGTACACTCCGGTAATTATACAGAACTGTACGTGTAGGAGTAAATTTAACACATAGTTATAGATACATAATTATCATGAGATTGTACTTTATATAGCTTCTTGCATTAAAATAATTATTTCAAGTGTTTCTCAAAAATAAGATACGAAGGCATTGAGATTTTAAAATTTTGGAAAAAGTGAGAAATCGCTCTAGATTAGTGACATTAGAAAAGGAAATGGATTTATTCAAAAGGTGAGTGCTCTGATACATAACCAGGAGAAATTAGGATTAGATAATATCCTGTGGATGAAATAGAAAAATAGGGAAGAATAAAAGCGAAATACATTAAGAATTGTTTGAAAACACTAAAGGAAGGCTGAGACATGGGGACAATTAAGTATTAAAATTTAAATAAGGAACCATGGAAATGGTAGAATGATTGAATGATGGCCATTTGCTCCTTCCTTATTTCTATTCCCTTCCTTCCTTCTTCCTTCCTTCCTTCCTTCCCTCCATGTTCCTTCCATCTATGTACCTATTACCTATCTATGTGTCTATGTATCGATCTATCTACCTATCATCTATTTATCTATTATCTATCTAAGTATGGTAATGAGAAGACTAATGTTAAGATTTGGCATATTCTTGTATTCACGGTGTTAAAATTAAGGCATTTACAAAGGTGAACTAAAGCAAGGAATATGCTTACATGTAGTCTTTTATTTCTTACTCATGAAAATATAGCCACTAATTTGTTCAAACTTACTTACATTAAAGAACAAGAACGTTGTTGTCATTCTTTAAATACTGAAGAGAAAGGTCAAATGCATATATTATTCACAGGGGAAAAGAGAGAGCTGAATTAGAGTGGCTACACCCTCCAAGAAAAATAAAAAACCATATCTCTTAATTAGATTATTTTAAAATCATTTATAATAATTTCAAATTATCTTTATCAGTATTCCTGTTTTAATGACGTATTATAGGAATTAGAGTCAGGGTTGGAATGTCAAGATATAGAAGAGTCAGGTTTGGAAGTGAAGATATAGAAGAGGAATATTTTATTTCTTTTTTCTCCTTCTATTAGGAAAGGAACTCATCGAGTACCTAACATGTATAGTGTAATGTTCCCAAGCAAATATTATAAGAGACACAGAGATAAGCATGGATAGTACTAGCTAGCCATAGCATAATTCATAGGTTAAAAAAAATAAATGTGTTTTTCTATGATGTTCACAACTAATACCGAATGTGATTACTAGGAAGAAATATTTCCAGAACATTAAAACTGCTATTTGTTTTGTTTTTTAAGATTTTATTTATTTATTTGACAGAGAGAGAGAGATCACAAGTAGGCAGAGAGGCAGGCAGAGGGAAAGGGGGGAAGCAGGCTCCCTGCTGAACAGAGAGCCAAATGTGGGACTTGATCCCAGGATCCTGAGATGATGACTTGAGCCCAAGGCAGAGGCTCAACCCACTGAGCCACCCAGGCACCCTGTAAAACTCCTATTTGTTTTTAATAATTAACCTTCTGGATGCCATAAACTTTTGTTCAAACTCGGAATACATTCAATGGGTGTAAACGTTCGGTTATGCAAGGTGATTAAATTCTAGAGATTTGTTATACAATATTGTGTCTATAGTTAATAATAATGTATTATACAGTGAAAAATTTAAGAGATAGTTTTCATATAATATAAAAAATTCTCCAGACAAGGAAAGAATTGATTAGGAAGGGGCAAGTCTATGTCCCATAGCCCAAATATAGGACTGTCTTCCTTTATCTGAGATCTATGGCCCTTAGTTTCAATGCACTGCACCTCATCTTCTTTTATATCATAGTTAAAATGTTTTAGTTAAAACTAAAATTTAATTTTAGTTAAAACTAAAACATTTACAGGGCACCTGAGTGGCTCAGTCAGTTAAGTGGTTCTCTTCAGCCTAGGTCATTATTTCCTGGGTCCAGGGATGGAGCCCCACATCAGGCTCCCTGCTCAGTGGGGAGTCTGCTTCTCCCTCTCTCCTACCCCCACTGATGCTCGCTCTCTCTCTCAATAAATAAATGTATTTTTTAAAAAAGCTAAAATATTTACTATTTTTATGGCCCTATGATCTGACCCTAGTCATAATGTTTAGGTGTTTCCACCATAAGACATAATCTATTTTCTTAGTAGAAACCTGGAAAGTGAAATAGCATTACTCCTGGCACATAGTAGTTGCTCTGAGATATTTGTTGACTGACTGACTGACTGACTGAATGAATGAATGAATGAGCCAATAAATGATACCTCATAACTGCCCCCTGACACTTAGGTAATTGAGAATATTCCCAGGCATGGACCTCAGAGACCAAATCAGATTTTCTTCTCTCACTTTAAATTTGAACAAACCTCCAAACAAATTTTTTAGCATAGTCAAGAAAGGCATTGTGAGCCAAATGGCATCTGACCTGAGCCTTGGAGTTTGGGGGTAACAAGAATGGAGGGAAATAGATATTCCAGGTCAGTACATATTTTTAAGTAACACGGCATAAAGAGAAAAATACCAGGGTGTGCCCAGAGGGACAATGCAGAATGGTATGATAGCTAATTTTGTTTATAAATCCTTTCTGAAATTATTACATAGAGGGTCCCGGAAACATAAATATCAAATTAGTGATAATTCCGGAAGGATTTTTGAGTGAGAGAGCAACAATTCCTGGAAGTGATGATTTGGAAGAAGCTTGATGATTTCTGATGATGATGGAAAAGAACAAGAATAACAATCAGAAAGATGTATCCATCACCAACAGGCTTTTTGGTAATATTTAAATATGTATGTTTATAGTAATATTTAGTGGTATGTATCTAAGTTTCATAGAAAATATCAAAGTGTACATTGAGGGAGTTTATATTTTATTAAAGGGGAGCAGTTTGTCTTTTGTTTGTAAATATATCATTATACATATATGCACACAGGTTATATAGCAATTTCATATTCACTATATTTTATTCCTACGATAATAATTTTCCTGAAATCATGATGACTCTCTAATAAATCCCATTTTATTATAAAAGACCAGAATTGTGTTTTACAAAAACGACAAAAACTGAAGTTTTTCACCCGTGTTATCCTTTGAAATGCATCAATATTCATTGATTTTTAAAGTTACCATCAAACTAACATATAGGCATGATGAGCAACACTGCTCACACATTCCCAACCTTAACTTCTAAAGGCAATGACTTATTTAATTTTGTTGTTTATTATATGAAGTACCTCCATATCTCTAAGTAATTTGCATGTACAACTACTCTTTGGTAAACATGTTTATTGTCTATTGTCTTCCTTCTATGACCAAAAAAACTTAGCACATTTAAACTATTTTCTCATCTCTTCTTTCCGTGCACTGCCAATATGGCTATATCACGTTTTTTAAGTCTTCTTTTTGCTACATTTTTATCACTATCACCTATTTTATCATATTTACTTATCATCTACATGGAAAAAAAGACTATAAATTAATATAAAAAATACGTATGTGACCACTACCCAGCTTCATAAATAAAGTATTGTCAATATATTGAGGTCTTTCCTTCTTTTTCCCCTAAGGTCCCCCCATTAAATTTGGCACTTGTTATTCCCATACAATTCTTTATTTTTTTGTGCCTGGCCATCACCTCTTATTCAAACCCTATGTGGTCATATGTATTTTGGAAATCAGAAGTTTTCAGATTTAAGAAAAGTGTTACTTTATAGATATTGTATATTCTTTTACACCCCTGGCATGGTCTGGAGCAGACCCTACAATTAAAATCTTATACTATATTTCTACAGCAAAAAGTATAGATATCCACAACAAATATAATAAGCAAAATTTATAAATAATTTCATGTTATTTTAATCATATTTTGCCCTATTTTATCACCAAATGAGTAAGATCAGGTAAACTCATGCAGCCAACTGATTTAAGAGAAAACAGATTCCTGATTTTCGGAGCTCTTAGGATTTTGGAATTATAGATAAATAAATTGTGGGATTGTATTAAAGAATGTATTTCTTCCTCATTGCCATCACAGAAGTCATTCCACTCCTCGCTCTGAGGTTACCAGCATCCCTCCACTGCTAGTACTTTTCCCAACCCTGCACTTCTAACTTGTCCTCTCTGGTCTGATAACACTTGTATTTTGTATCATCTTAAGTGTGATTTCTTTTCTACATCTATAGGTCAATTCTGAAGATTCGATGTCAATATAATACTTAGATGACTTTGATTGTATGAATACGGGTGATGCAGAGCCAGTGATCACATCCATGTCAGTTTTAATTCTATTTTGTTTGCTTTACTGCATTATTTCCAAGAAATATATCCCTAACTTCATCCAAACTTTTCATGCAAGTATGTTTCCCAGTCAGCTCCCCCAGAGAGTCCTGAAACTCTCTGGGATTCTGCATTAAAAAGTGAAACCCTTCCAAAAATAGTGACCCTCTTCTTCTTGCCGTTGCCTTCTGTGTGTGAGGCACTTGTCTGTGCAATTTAATCTTCTGTTTCCAGTTTCCCATGATGTCCATAACTACTTTTTCATCTGCATTTTGTCATTTGGAAATTTATTGAAATAGTTGAAATATGTAATTTCTTAATGACTTTCCTATTTATGTTGGGGGTGTACATATGTATGTGTCCATACATATGTAACTGTATAGTGTGGTCTCAGGAAGGAGAATAAGTAAATTTATATTGCTGACTTACCATTTCTTCTAGTGAATTTATAAACAAAATTTCCAAACAGCAATAACTGCAAAGGACTATATTACCTAAGAATAAGATGCTGAGGTACAGAACTCAAAACAAAATTTTTATTTTAAAGTGCTAAGAAATTCAGTACAGAAAGCAATAAATGTCTAATAAAAATTAAGGTTCTCTTTGAAAATAGGGGTAAATGAAAACAACTTCCTATTTTTCATAAAAAAAATCAAAACTTGAAACTGATTCTAGAGTCCATGTCTATTGTATTATTTTTTTTAAAGATTTTTTTTTATTTATTCATTTGACACAGAGAGAGATCACAAGCAGGCAGAGAGGCAGGCAGAGAGAGAGGAGGAAGCAGGCTCCCTGCTGAGCAGGGAGCCCGATGTGGGCCTCGATCCCAGGACCCTGGGATCATGCCCTGAGCCGAAGGCAGAGGCTTTAACCCACTGAGCCACCCAGGCACCCTATTGTATTATTTTGACACAATTGGAAAAAACACAAATACTGAGAAAAATAAAATGAGCATTCCCCTTTCTCCACATCCTCTCCAACATTTGTTGTTTCCTGTTCTATTAATTTTGGCCATTCTAACTGGTGCAAGGTGTATCTCACTGTGGTTTTAATTTGAATTTCTCTGATTGCTAATGATGATAAACATTTTTTCATGTGTCTGTTAGCCCTTTGTATGTCTTCTTTGGAGAAGTGTCTGTTCATGTCTTCTACCCATTTTTTGACATGATTATCTGTTTTTTGGGTGTTGAGTTTGAGCAGTTCTTTATAGATCTTGGATATCAGCCCTTTGTCTGTAGTGTCATTTGCGAATATCTTCTCCCATTCCGTGTGTTGCCTCTTTGTTTTGTTGACTGTTTCCTTTGCTGTGCAGAAACTTTTTATCTTGATGAAGTCCCAAAAGTTCATTTTTGCTTTTGTTTCCTTTGCCTTTGGAGACATGTCTTGAAAGAAGTTGCTGTGGCCGATGTTGAAGAGGTTACTGCCTATATTCTTCTCTGGGATTTTGATAGACTCCACCTCATGTTGAGGTCTTTCATCCATTTTGAGTTTATCTTTGTGTATGGTGTAAGAGAATGGTCGAGTTTCATTCTTCTATATAGCTGTTCAATTTTCCCAACACCATTTATTGAAGAGACTGTCTTTTTTCTACTGGATATTTTTTCCTGCTTTGTCGAAGATTATTTGACCATAGAGTTGATGGTCCATATCTGGACTCTCTACTCTGTTTCATTGATCTATGTATCTGTTTTTGTGCCAGTACCATCCTATCTTGGTGATCACCGCTTTGTAGTAAAGCTTGAAATCAGGCAACGTGATGCCCCCAACTTTGTTTTTCTTTCTCAACATTTCCTTAGCGATTCAGGGTCTTTTCTGGTTCCATACAAATTTTAGGATTATTTGTGCCAGCACTTTGAAAAATGCCGGTGAAATTTTGATCAGGATGGCTTTGAAAGTATAGATTGCCCTGGGAAGTATAGACATTTTAACAATGTTTATTCTTACTTGTGGTGCATAAGGAATAACATGGAGGACATTAGGAAAAGGAAAGGAAAAGTGAATTGGGGTAAATCAGAGGGGGAGAAGAAGCATGAGAGACTGTGGACTCTGAGAAACAAACTGAGGATTTTGGAGGGGAGAGGGATGGGGGGGATGGTTGAGCCTGGTCATGGGTATTAAGGAGGGCATGTATTGCATGAAGCACTGGGTGTGGTGCATAAACAATGAATCTTGGAACACTGAAAGAATTAAATTAAATTAAATTAAAAAAATAAAGAGAAATAAATTGATAAACTGATTCAGTAAAACTGATCCTTGTTACATATTTCCATTGGTGATTTGAAGTGAATCCAGAATTTCTGAGTTCTCAAATACATGGCTAAGTTCATTTAGTTGGGGAAATTATAGGAGTCTATTCAGAAAATATTAAGGAAGTAGAGTGACAACTGTTGGCACCCCACTCATATTCCCTTTCTTTACCACTGCAGTATACCTGCCCCACTTCTAGAACTTGCACATCTTTATCCGATTGCTAAAGCTCTTTTGTTCACCCATATGGTAGTTCAGAAGTACCAAAAGTGATGGCAATTGATATATAAATTCCTCAGCTCCTGATAAGAGACTGCATGTTTGTGTCCTTCCAAAATTCACATGTTGAAGGCCAGACTTCCAATGTGACATATTTGGAGACAGAACCTGTGGAGAGGCAACAGAGGTTAAATGAAGTTTTAAGTGTGGAGATCTAATCCAATAGGGTTAATGTTATAATGAAAAGAGGAAGAGACTCCAGAGATCTCTTGCAGTTTGTGCTCGAAGGAAAGACCATATGGGGACACTGAAGCCAACTGCAAGCTAGGAAGAGAGCTCTCACCAGAAACTGGATTCTTCCTGAAACTTAATACTGGCCTCTCCAGTCTCCGGAACTGTGAGAAGTAAATTTCTAATGTTTAAGCCACCAGCCTTGGTATTCTGTTTTATCAGTCTGAAACAGTCCCTTGGGTGAGATAACTCTGAATTGTGTGTTCCTCAGATGTCAGTTCTTGCTACCTACACTGAGACTGACTTTCAGTTAGATGCCTACAAAGGACTTGAAAATTTATCCTTTGTTAGCTCAAGTCTCTTCTCTATCTTACTTCCCAACGCCTGTCAATGTTTTCTTTAATTTCCATTTTCACTCTGTTCTTTATCTAAGTTTCTACTTTTTGGAGTAACCCAAACTGGGACAAGAAGCATACTCTTGGCCAAATCTTTTGAACTTAATATTTGTTGTGCATGAGTAGGGAACGGGTGGCTGAACATGGACAGAATAGGCATGGAAAAGTGCTTGATTATAGCTTACCTTTTCCATAGGCCTTATTTCCAAAGGATTCATAGGTAAATAACATTTTTTCACATACTTAACCAACTACTTTTCAAAATGCAATTTTAAGTAAAAATTTTATTTATTTCTCAGAGAGAAGAGAGAGAGAGAGAGAGACCACAAGCAGGGGGAGGGGCAGAAGGAGAGGAAGAAACAGACCCCGTCCTGAAGAGGGAGCCCGAGGCAGGGCTCAATCCCAGACCCCAAGATCACGACGTGAGCCAAAGGTCTTAACGTAACCGATTTAACCGACTGAGCCACCCAGGTGATCCTCAAAATCTAGTTCTTAAGGAGTAAATGATCTTCCTCCTCCTATTCCTCCTTCTCCTCCTTCTTCAGTGCTTTGGAAAGACAAATTCAACAAGAAGTTTAACATAAATAGTTATTTGACAAGAAGAATGGAACATAACCGTATTTAATTAGAAAAAACACAGTCTAATTAAACAATGTGGCTGCTATATTTGTTATGCGATGTTCACGAAGAAAGGCAGTTTTGGAGGTAAATAAAATATAATTTTATTAATGCCAGAAGCATTGAGATGCTGGGGCTTTTAAAAAAGATAAATACTTGATTTAATTTATGCCAATGAACTGCCTGTATAAATTTTGTTAAAAAATAAGTCACTGAGTGTAACCACTAATTGTCCCCTCAGTGCAGCAACAAATTTATCCCTGTATTGATAAGAAAAGGCCCAGGTATATGATGTAGCCAGTACATTGTGACTGTCTCTCTAACCAAAATCTAGGCCTTATTTCTTGTCTTCTTAGCATATCTGTATCTCTTTATCTTCTTAGTCTTTCTAAGAAAAGCATCTTTCCTTATTCTCTTTTACCTTTTCCATTATCCTTTCTTTCCTATTGTATATTTCAGAATCAGTATGGCATTATTCATGTTTGAGAGTTAAATGGAAATTTTACTCTCTGGGATTCCAAGTGTTTTTTTTTCTTTGTTTTCCATTAAAATCATCCAAGATTTTTTTATAATTATGTTGGTTAGATGGTTTTATTTGATGAAATACCACTATTCAAAAGCAGCAAATAGAAGGTAGTCTGCTTTGCTGGTTATTGACAGCAAGAGCCTGTTGTCTGTGTTCAAGATTGAGTAATAATCTATTGTTACAGAGTTTATTAATTCCACTAAAGCCTTTAATATAAGCTCATATTAATTGTATCTTTAAGCTTCATTCCTCAGCTTAGCAATGCTGAAATTTCCTAATTGGAATCTGGACTGTAATTATAACTTACTTAGCTGGAATTTACAAAGTATGCTGCCTCTTATAACTCTTAAAGTTGAATCCCAAGTCAAAACTTTTGAAAGAGAGGCATGAAAGGCCCTGACCTATATTTATAAAATGTCATTTTATACACAATGTCCTCTCTTAAAGTATGGTCATTTACACCCCTGCAATACTGTGTGAGTAATTGTTCCTTTTCCTTTTCAATTTTTCTGAAGAAAAAAGTCTTATGAATTCAGTAAATAAAGATGAGAAGATCCTTAAAAATGTTGAAAATAGGGGCACCTGGATGGCTCAGTCCTTAAGCTTCTGCCTTTGGCTCAGGTCATGATCCCAGGGTCCTGGGATCTATCCCCATGTCATGGGTTCCCTGCTCAGCAGGAAGTCTGCTTTTCCCTCTCCCACTTGCCTGCTTGTGTTCCCTCTCTTGGTGTGTCTCTATCAAAAAAAGTAAATAAATAAAATATTTTTAAAAATGTTGAAAATATAAAATCCTCTCAAGGAGAGCTCTTTTAACTTGAAACTTCTTCACAACCACCTTATATATTGAAGCTTTTTTGATGAGCAAAATACCAGCAGGAACTCAGATTCAAATCCTTGGACTCAAACTGAGACTTATGCTTCACATCAGCCTGTCAAGGAGTTGAAGTCAACAGAACACACTGTTTCTAGAAAATACATTTAACACTGAGAGAATGGCTTCAGACACATCGTGATACTAAATTTCAGTGTCACAGATTTGACCCCTATACAGGTGTCTGCTGGCTTCTCCCAAATTCTATAATCTAAAATATAGGCTGGTTAAGGTAGTGATACTTTTGTGACAAGGAGCCATGACAATAATTCAAAGTGCAAAGATTTCTGATAGTACATTAAAAATACTATCTTCATCAAAGGAAGATAGTAAATTTAATTAATCTGATTATTCTAGATGATATTTATGTAATCTCCTAATATGTAAAATGATAAATACATGTAGAAGATACTATAGATAAATTTTGAACTATACATTCAGAGACAAATAGCAAATTAAAATGTGATTGGAATATTATTGGACATGTTCCATACTTTCTGGTTATTTCTCTTATTTAGAATTATGGAGTGGGGGGATGAAGCAAACCCAAGATACTGGATTTAAAATGTATTGACAATTCAAGCTTGATATACTTATCTGTTATTGTTGCCATTGTTAACAATGACTATAATTTACTGGGTATAACTACAGACCAAACATTAAACAAAACACATTTATCATTTGTGGAACAAGTAGAGAAACTAAGGTCCAGAGAGACTAGGTAATTCTCTATGTGTATACTTTACTAGATGAAGGTGTATCTGGGTTTGAAGGCAGCCTTTTGAATTACAAATAATTTTAAATAGGATTTTCAGAGAGAGATAATAAAATTCCTACACCGTAGATTATAAATATCAAAACAATGTGTCTGAATAAGCTGGGCAAATAAGAAAGCATGAAACAACACTACTATTATCCTGCATTAACAAGACTAAGCATGCAGTCTAGTAGATAAATCTTGTTTACGAATACCCAGTAAAGTATACACCAGTGGAGAGGAACAAGACAATGTACCACAGTATTCTAAGGAGGTACAGGTCTTGTCTAACTAGGGCAAAGGAAGATTTTTCAAGGCATTACTATTTAAGCCAAATATGGGTATTTGAAAATGCAAGTGAGTAAGGAAAGGCAGTGCCTATTCAAGGGAAATACTGAAGGGAAGTTTCTATTTAATATATTTAGTGCTATATTTAGTGTTGTGAGAGACATAAAGAAATTTCAGATATAGCCCCTGACTTCAGGATCAAGGCTTGCTCTCTGAAAAAGTGACTTGTATCCATGAGATAATTAGACAATAGTGCATATGCTTGCCAGTTGTTATGTGTCTTGATGGATAGCTCTAACTAAAGTTCTCAACTTTGGGCGCCTGGGTGGCTCAGTGGGTTAAAGCCTCTGCTTTCGGCTCAGGTCATGATCTCAGCGTCCTGGGATCGAGGCCCGCATCGGGCTCTCTGCTCAGCAGGGAGCCTGCTTCCTCCTCTCCCTGTCTCTCTGCCTGCCTCTCTGCCTACTTGTAATCTCTCTCTGTGTGTCTCAAATAAATAAATAAAATCTTTAAAAAAAATAAAATAAAATAAAGTTCTCAACTTTATTTTCTATTGGAATCTGAGGGTACAGTTTGATGACTCCTCCAGCAGAATCAGGCTGTATAATTTTACAAATCATGCAAAGTTNTTCTCAACTTTATTTTCTATTGGAATCTGAGAGTACAGTTTGATGACTCCTCCAGCAGAATCAGGCTGTATAATTTTACAAATCATGCAAAGTTCTAAGGTTAGACATTTTCTTTTCCTTCAGCTGGTCCTTATTTTTAACTGTGTGAATGATTTCATATAGTTCAGAAATGTAGATAGAATAGTTAAAATCTACAAAGAAATACCCTGGCTAAGTCAAAAACAATCTGAGCCAAGAGGAGTTCTGGAAGAAAATTTTCTTAGTAAGAATGAAGAGAAGTAAAAGTCTTCAGTTTTATCTTCCAGAATATTTCCTTCCCTTTGGGGTTCTCAAACTTTGATTCTTGCTGCTCGTCTATACTCTATCGAAATGTGGGCTTCTCACTATACGTTCTCATACTTCTCTTTAATTTCATTTCATAGTACTTTGTAAATATTCATTAATTATTTACTTTGCATGAGACAGCATGCTTGTTACATTATAAAATGTATCTCATTGAATCCTCACAAAACACTATAAGATATTTGTACCTTAATATATTATTATAATTTCCATTTTCATCTGAGGAAAATTTAGATTGGAGGAGATTAAGCGACCTGCTCTAAATTACACAGGAAGTAAGTTGTCCTGTTAGGATTCAAATCAAGATATTCTCTTGCTTGCTATTTCACACTCATTTACTCATGTTCTTATGTGCTTAATACCCACCCCTCAGACTGTCAGTCCCTAAAGGTAGCATGCTTATTTGATTTACTGTTGTATTTCTAAGGTCTATCCTGGTTTTTGTGCATAGTAGACAAATTAAAAATAAAGATCTGTGTTGCATCAAGATTGAAAACAGAATAATGGCATAATTAGAAAACTAAAAGTTCATAAAAATGAATAGGACATTTTGAAAGATTTCCACTTCTGGCCAAGATGGATAAAAAAGGGCCAGATAGACCTCATGAATGAAGCAATTCAGACGCTAGATAAAATATATTTTTAAAAATGTTTCTAAAGATATTTGCATATCAGGCAATGAAGGATAGAAATCCTTAATATGAGAAACAAAAGCAGTTAAGCCCTACAATCATTCTAACTAACTGAATGTTTCCAGGCAACAACACAGGAAAGGGGAACCCAGGTGGAGCCAGGTAGTCTCCTTGCATTGAGAAAATAGAACTTAGAATCTAGAAAGATCAATATAGCTAGAGTTCACAGTGCAGAGATGAGTAAAAAGGGAATTACACAGAGTAAAAACTCTGGAAATCAGAAAAGGGTCCCTCTTGAGGACTCAGGTGTGTTCTGAGTACTGATTAAATGGTATTTAATTGAAGATGCTATCCAAGGACATAGAAAGAAACACCTGAAAGCGTTACAAGAAATAATCTCTAAAATTCACACAGGGCTCAGAATGTTTCTGTTCCTATTCCCATTACTCAGTAGAAAACCTCATAATCCATAAGTCATGGAAGAGAGTATTCAGTGTTTTTTTTCCTCAGTAGTTTTGAAAAATTAGCCCTATGTTAAACACGCTGTGGTCTTATTTGTCCTATCTTAAGAGTAAGAATGAAAAGGATCAAATAGTTTCCAAGTAACTTAACTGCATCCTCAAAAAAATTCAAGGGCATACATAGAAATAAAATATTTTAAAGGCACTCATCAATAAGGTAAAATTAATAATCTCTGGAACCCAACCAAACATAGGAAATACAATTTATAATAATGGAAAAAATCAAATGAAACAGATCCAGAAATGACACAAATGATGGAATTAGTAGACAAGAACATAAACACAGTTATTACAGCTGCATTCCATATGCACAATAATCTAGAGAAAAAATGAACATACTAAAAAGAAATATGGAAGATATAAAAAGACATAAATCAAATTTGTAAGAATAGAAACTACAGTGCCTGAGGAAAAAAAATGTGGAATTGGATAAATGGCATATAAATACTTTAGGAGAATATATTAGTGAATTGAAGACATAGCAGAGCTATAAACCCACAGATGCAGGATGTTCCATAAACCGGAATCACAAGAAACATGAAAAAACAACAACAACAAAAAAACCCAAAATAAAACAAAAGAAAACCAAAAAAAAAAAAAACCCACAACAACAACACAAAAACTACACCAATGGACTTCATAACTAATTTACTTTAAAACCAGTGATAAAGTCATTTTAAAAATGATTAAATTAGGGGAAAGCACATTACATATAGAGGAAGAAAAATGTGAATAACTCAAATGTAATGTTAGAGACAATTGAAGCCAAAGACAGTGGAGCAACATCTTTAAAGAGCTGAAAGGATGCCCGGGTGGCTCAGTCAGTTAAGCATCTGCCTTTAGCTCAGGTCATGATCTCAGGGTCCTGGGATCCAGTCCCACATGCTGTACTGATGTTCAGCTGGGAGTCTGCTTCTCCCCCTCCCTCTGCCTCTACCACCTGCTCATGCTCTCCCTCTCAAATAAATAGATAAAATCTAACAACATCAATAACAACAATAACAATAAAAACCTGAAAGAAAAATACTGTAACTACAAAATTCATTACCCAGCAAAAATATTTTTAAAAAATGAAGGTGAAGGAAAGACTTACTTTAGACATAGAAAGCTAAGGTAATATGTCACCAGAAGACAAGCACAACAAAAATGTAAGGGAAGTGCCTCATGTCAGATGGGAATCTGCATTTACAAGCAGAATGACAATCACCCAAAATGGTAACTACTTGGCTAAATATAATGTTTTTAGTTAAAATCTCTTTAAAAAATAATTGACAAAAATAATTGAATACAGTTGGAAAATTCTTATACTATATAAGAAGTTGTATGTTATCACATGGAAATCATACAAATCATACAAAAAGTATGATGATTTAAATAATTTAAATCAATGAAAGACATCACTACTGCCTGAAATAAATTTTAAAAATTATAAGAAAAATCATCAACATTTTTAACAAATTGGACAATTTTGACAAGATGGACAAATTCCTACAAAGGCAAAAATTAGCAAAACTGACTCAAGAAGAAATATAGAGTCTGACTACATTTATTACATATAAAAAAATTAAGTAATTAAAAATGTTCCACAAAGAAAGCCTGAGTCTTGCATGGCTTCAAAGGTGAATTCAAATAATATTAGATAAAAAGTAGTGAAAGAACCTGGATGTCCATCAACAGATGAATGGATAAAGAAGATGTGGTATATATATACAATGAAATACTATGCAACCATCAAAAGAAATGAAATATTGCCATTTGCGATGACATGGATGGAACTAGAGGGTATTATGCTAAACGAAATAAGTCAATCAGAGAAAGACAATTATCATATGATCTCTCTGATATGAGGAACTCGAGGGGCACGGCGGGGGTGTCATTGTGGGTAGGGAGGGAAAAATAATGAAACAAGATGGGATTGGGAAGGAGACAAACCATAAGAGACTCTTAATCTCACAAAACAAACTGAGAGTTACTGGGGGGGTGGGAGGGTAGGGATAGGGTGGATGGGTTATGGAGATTGGAGATTGTGCTATGGTGAGTGCTGTGAAATTGTGCTATGGTGAGTGCCTAATGATTCACAGACCTGTACCCCTGGGGCAAATAATAAAAGAAATTTTTTAAAAAAAGATAAAAAGTAGTGACAAGCTTTGACAAATCATTTCAGAAAATAGAGAAAGCACCATTTCCAATTCATTGTATAAGCCAATATTACTCTAATATCAAAAGTAGGTAATGACCTCATAAAAAATACAAAATATAGATGCATAAATCATTAACATAATCCTATCAAAATAAATCTAACAATATAAAAATATATTTTATAAGAAAATAATACCATTTATAATTGCATCAAAAAGGATAAAAAACCTAGAAATAAATTTAACCAAGGAGGTGAAAGACCTGTGTTCTGAAAACTATAAGATATTGATGAAAGAAATTGAAGGTGATACAAACAAAAGGAAAGATATATATGTTCATGGATTGGAAAAATTAATATTATTAAAATGTCCATACTACTCAAAGCAATCTTCTGGCTCAATATAATCCCTACCAAATTTGAAGGCAAGGAAAGGGAGACTAATGAAGCGAGATAACAAGTACTGGAGAATGTGTAGAAAGTTTCCCTACTTATTGAAAGACAGCTTTATAGTAGGCAGATGATCCAGTTACCTATTGCTGTAAAACAAACCACCCCAGACAAAATTATTTTATCATACTTACAGATTCTGTGTAAGGAATGAGGGTTGGGCTCAGAAAACATGGTTTGTCTTTGTGTTCCACAAGGTTTAGAGCCTTTGGAAGGTTTGGGAAGATTTGGAAATCTGGGCGCTGGAATCATCTGGAGACTTCTTTACTTCCACGTCACATGCTTGGGAAGAGATGACTCAACTGACTTCCTCCCTCCATATAGCCTCAGAGCCTCTCCATGTGGTTGGCCTCTCTATATCAACTGTCCAGGGATGGTGGCCTCCGTGTAGTAGGGTTTCTAACACTACAGCTCAGATCTCTAAGAGGGAATGTTTCAATGAACAGGATGGAAGCTTCATAGCTTTTTTAAATCCACCCTTACTTAGCACCACTTCCATCCAATTTGTCAAGGCAGTCACAGCCCATCCAGATTTAAGTGGAGGAAACATAGATACCTCCCTAAAACCACAACAATAGATTAATTATAGAGGAACGTGAATGGGGTCAAGGGGTAGATGAGGATGAGAAAAAAGAACTAGTGATTTGATACAAGGGGGAGAGTTCTGGAAAAGCCACTATGATTGAGAAATTAATCAGCAAAGAGTGCTGGTTTTGAGATTCTTCTGGGATGGAGAAAATAGTGAAATGAGAAAGAAGTTTAAAATTAAATTTATTTATCAAACTCATGGAGAAACTACCATTAGCAAAGTAAAAATGTAAACAAATTGGGGAAAATACCTAACAATGGATACCATTTTTTAATATTGAAAGATCTCACAAGTTAATAAGACCAATGGCCTAAGGTAGAAGAACACAGTGTTCTAATAATGAACTAACATCAGATGTAAGCCTGCAGCATTATATGAAAATTGGGCATAACTTCTTACATGATTATTAAGTTAGATTAGAAAATAAGAATTCAAAAAGGAGACTTTTTCAGGTTTAAAAATTTTTTAAAGTAGTTTTTAAACAATGACTAAGAAGCACAAGAGAAATTTGATCTTTCTATCATGTTTGCTGAAGGTATCAGGAACATACTTGAGTTTCAAACAAACCATAGCATGTGCTTTGTTATAGAAGATTTTGTGTGGAAAAGTTGGAGAATATTTCTACTATGAACACAATAAGAGAAGAACTTCATAAACTTTATACAAAAATACGTTTTGAATAATTTTAATTTATTACACTCATAGGACACATGGATATGCACACTGGTAATTGCTGCATTTGTAAGTTCATAAACTCAGGTTTCCCTTTGAATAGCAGAATACAGAGAAACCATCCGTTCCCAAATGCTGCTCTCTCTTTATCCCAACAGGTGGGATTCAGGCTTTTCTATACACGTAGTTATTGCAGACAAATCTTTCTCCCTTTCTCTAAGCCATTCGCCCCTCCCTTGAGCTCTAGTTCTTTATGATGAGATGACTCATTAAGCTTTCTTCCCTGCAGGGAGCTGACACCCAATTAATGAGCTGACACTGTTCTGTGTCCGCTCTCACTAGTGCAATAAGGCTCTGTTTACAAACACAGGCTGTTGTGCCTGTTAGGGAGGGCAGGTTAAAATCCCCCTGCTGGGCCAGTTTGTTCAAAATCATAAGGCTTCTTTAAACAATGTCTTTGTGCCTTAAACATCAGACATACTGCTTTCAGCAGGATGCAAGTCACCCTAATGGCAACATCCTGTTTGGTGGGAAAGGGACCGATGGCCCAAGATTTTTTATTATAAATAATGTAAATGGTAATATTTCATTGTAAAATTGTTCTCAATGTTATATGATGGTAGACAATTGTGTACTTTTAAGATAAAATTTCAGGTTTGAAGACTTTATTTTTCCAACTAAAAGTGTGGTTAAATCTAAACTCCATCTGTGTTTTCCACCCTCCACTTAAAATTCCATCTGCCTTTCTCCATTTGGCAAACTACTATCTAACCTCAGGCCCCACATAAAATATCATCTCTGTGAAATCTTTCTCGAATTCCTCAGTAAGGGGTAACTCTCTAAAGAGTTTCTATAAGAATTTTTAAATAGGGCGCCTGGGTGGCTCAGTGGGTTAAAGCCACTGCCTTCGGCTCGGGTCATGATCCCAGGGTCCTGGGATCGAGGCCCACATCGGGCTCTCTGCTCCGCAGGGAGCCTGCTTCCTCCTCTCTCTCTGCCTGCCTCTCTGCCTAGCTGTAATCTGATCTCTCTCTCTGTGTCAAATAAATAAATAAAATTTAAAAAAAAAAGAATTTTTAAATAGTCCTATAGTGGTATATCACAACTAGCTTCCTTTTAATACTTCTTCACTAAAGAAATGGCCAAGATATAATAGCATAGTCCATGACACATAATCCAGTACTGTGAATATGGGTTTCCTACCATCGTGCTCTATACCCATTGGTACCACTGTTACTTCATCTTACACCTAAGGATCTCATTGCTTACTAAAATCTTTCTATTTAGTACTATGTATTCCTTATCTTTCCCACATGACACTTATCTAGATCAACCATATCAGCACCTGTGTAAAACTAGTAGGCTGGTAGAGTGCTAGCCATGAACCTTCCCCTTCCAACTAAGTTTGGTATAGGGAACATAAGAGACTTCAATGAATCCTGGGCCATGAATGACAATTGGAAATGACCTCCAGCTATATGTGTCACAATGGTCATGTCTCAGTATCTGAGGTCAGTGTAACTGGATTTGAGAGAGAGAGAGAGAGAGAAAGAGAAAGAGAGAGAAAGAGAGAGAGAGAGAATGCAGAAGTGAGAGTCCAAAAGTGCTAGATATAGATAAAGCACAGGCCATGCGGAGCATCAGACATTGTGAAAATATTTGATGGTTTTAAACAAAATTGATAATAAGATGAAGTTTATATTCCTAAAATAATTATTTTTGTAGCATTGTGGAGTTTGGATTAGAAGAAAGTCTAAATAGGGCGCCTGGGTGGCTCAGTGGGTTAAAGCCGCTGCCTTCGGCTCAGGTCATGATCCCAGGGTCCTGGGATCGAGGCCCGCATCGGGCTCTCTGCTCAGCAGGGAGCCTGCTTCCTCCTCTCTCCTCTCTCTGCCTACTTGTAATCTCTCTCTCTGTGTCAAGTGAATAAATAAAATCTTTAAAAAAAAAAAAAAGAAGAAAGTCTAAATAGATATGGAAAGAAACAGTTTAGAATCTACTAGCAGGTGAAGATTATGGTAGGTTGGGCAAGCTTCGTAGTGGTGGTGAGTGGTATGGTTGTAACAGAGGTTAAAAGGTGTGGTATGTTTGAGATTTAAGTACCAGTTGTTGGTGATAGATGTTATATGAGAAATAAGGTGGGGAAGAGAGATGTGTCACGACTTCTAGCTTTCATACTTGGCTGGATGGTGGTGTCACTGACTGAGTGAGAACACACTGGATAAGGTCCATATTTGGGGGATGGGGGTGGGATGCAAGAGCAGGGGTAGGGAGTTGCTGAGAGGATTCCTGAGTTCACTTTTTTATATGTTGGATTTGAAGTGTTTTGAAGGTACCTAATTGTATTAGAAGGCGTGGTAGATTTTTTCATCTAAAACTAAGAAAAAAGTTGACACAGAAATAAGTATTTATAGTCCCCTGCATATAGTTGGTAGCTGAACATGGACATTGATGAGAAAACTTAGGAAAAGGATACAAAGTAGAGTTAAGAATGTCTAAGGTTGAGTTTTGAAAAATCTTAATTTATAATAGTCAGATATGGGGGGAAAAAAGGATTGGTAAAGGAAAGGAGGGGCTCAGATAAAAACAACACCAGCATTGTTGGGTCAAGAAACAAGAGATGAAGGAATTTCAAAGAGAAAAAAACAGTTGCCAAATGCTCCTGAGAGGTCAGTTAAAGTAAAGATTGAAAACTGCCCATTGAATTTAGCAAAAAATGTGAACTTATCTGTTACATTAGCAGAAGCTAATGCTTCCATGTGATGGAAGCAAAATCCGGATTGGAGTAAGTTTAAGAGTTAGTGAAAGATGAAGAAATAGAAACATTGAACATAAGCAACTTGTTTTGTTTTTAATTGTGGTAAAATATATATAAACATAAAGTTTATCAATTAAATCATTTTAACTGGCATTAACTACATATTTTTATACAACCATCACCACCAGCCATCTCTATAAGTTTTTTACTTTCCCAAACTGAAACTTAGTAACCATTAAACACTAACTCCCTTTTCCCCCTTCCTATTTAAAATTTAAATAAATTTATTTAAAATAAATAAATTTAAATTTAAAATAAATAAATTTAAATTTAAATTTAAAATAAATAAAAACAAAGGGAGGAAATAGGTAAGTGGTAGAAAACGACAAGGAGTTGGGAATGCTCCATCACCTACCTATCTTTTATTTTTTATTTTTTCTCTCTTTTCTTTTCTTTTCATTTTTTTCTTTTCTTTTCTTTTTCCTCTTTTCTTTTTCTTTCTTTCTTTCTTTCTTTCTTTCTTTCTTTCTTTCTTTCTTTCCTTCTTTAGACATACATTTTAAAAGTTCATAAGACTCCATCTGAGGCAATCAATAATGCAAGCTTCCCAAGAAGAAGTAGTGAAATGAGATCTATTAATAATGGACATTAAAGCCTTAAATAGAAAAAGGGACTCTTTCTTTATGGAAGCAAGGAAGAAGAAACTAGGGAAGCTATAGAAGTAAATTAACGTTTGGCATCAAGAAAACTGGGAAAGTCCTCTGTGATTCTTTATATTCTCCTTATGAATTTTAAGGAGGAGATCATTAAGCAACTTGGAAGGGGTTGGGGGTTTTTGGAGTTTTGAAGAAAGTAGAGCTGGTTTGATAAACCAGTAGCAGAATGATTTAATCAGAATAGGGAAGTTGCTGAGTTGACAACTGATATTCCATCACAGAGACCCTCTTACATGTTAGATATATGTTCAAACAGTTCCTTTATACAGCATATATTAAATGAGCTGCATGACATCAGATAATGTACTACTCACAAAATAGCCCATTCTCTCAAGGATTTCATAAAGTCAGATACAAATAATTATTATTTACCTACTTTGTACTGCCTCTGAATACTAGGGCCTGGGTCTCTAAGATATTTCTCTGGAGATAGAGATAAATAATATAGGCAGAAAAACAATTTTTCATGGTGTTTCCACTGCCTGAAAAGTAAAAGCCTTATAGGATTTGGAGGTTAAAATATTGCTACAATAAGAGTAAAGACTGGGTGCCTGGGTGGCTCAGTGGGTTAATGCCTCTGCCTTCGGCTCAGGTCATGATCTCAGGGTCCTGGGATCGAGGCCCGCATCGGGCTCTCTGCTCAGCAGGGAGCCGGCTTCCTCCTCTCTGTCTCTGCCTGCCTCTCTGCCTACTTGTAATCTCTCTCTGTCAAATAAATAAATAAATAATCTTTAAAAAAAAAAGAGTAAAGACTAAGCAATCTGTTTTCTTTTTCAAAATTCTGTTACTGTCAAAGCAGAGATTCCAATGTATTCAACAGTCTCCCAGTGAATGCTGACTCAGTGCCCCATTCCCATTTAGTGTCCTCTCCTGCTCCTACAAATCCTGGTTATAAAGAAGGCATAGGAACAGTGAAAGAACTCAAAGCTATAAAATTAGAAACAACAAAATGAATTTAAAATTTGAATAAAAAATTTCTTATTCAATGAATAACATTAATTCAAATTAAATTATAATGCATATTAAGTTCATACTGTAAACTAGGAATTAACCTAAATACCTTACATGAATGAACTTAATTCTCAGAACAAACTTTAGATACTATTTAGATGCTATTCTTATTCTCATTTCACAAATGAGAGAACTGACATTAAGAAAATCTAGAAATATGTCCTGGGATTCATAGTTAGTGAGTGGTGGAGGCAGACTTTGACCTGAGAAACCTATTCTAGAATTTGGGCACATTATACTATGTCTCAACCACTACTCCATGCTAGATAAATGCTGAAAAATCTAAGAGCCAGCATATACTTCCTCAAACTGAGAACAGATATAAACCTCCCTAAAGGAAGTGTTCCAGCCCTGAGAGATACATTCAAATAGTCTTTTGGTCAAGGCAACAAGATAACTCTCTAGACCTTATTTCACTGAAGAAAATCTTAGGTTGGAAAACAAATGAGATACTTTTTATGATCTTAGATGTCTCTTTTTTATTGAGAAAGTGTGTTGGAAGTAAATGGGAAAAAGGAGGAAGAGAAATCTGGAAGAACTAGGTCTTAACTTCAAAAAATCTGTAGCCATTTGGGTTGTAAGTGGCCAAGTCTTAAGTCTTAGTTGGCTGTGAAGTACGGCTACCATATTGCTCCTACACTTCATCTTCAGTCTTATTTGAATATCTTGCTAACTTGAAAAGCACTCTAGACAAGACCATCAGGAAATGTGGGTTTAGGCACTAATTTGGTATAATGATCTGAGTCACTTGAATCTTTTACGTTCTTCCCACCACTGAATTTCTATAATTTATTAATTGTATTTTTCAGGTTTCAAAATTTAGACAATTTATTGTTAATTTGTGCTTTTTCAAAAATATTTATTTAATTCTTTGAGGAAGAGAGCAAGCAGGGGCAAGCAGGGAGCAGAAGAAAAGAATCTCAAGCAGAATCACCACTGAGTGCAGAATCCAAAGGGAGGCTCCATCTCATGACTCTGAGATCATGACCTCAGCAGAAATCAAGAGTTGGACACTTAACTGTCTGAGCCACCCAGGCACCTCTAGAGTTGTGCTTTTATTTTGATTCTGCAAGAATCCATTATGGTCATTTGGTGTAGTTTATTTGTGTATAATGGAAATGTAGATATACAAGTGTTTATTTTTCATATGTTCCTCCTGCAAAAATTTACTAAGTGAGACTTCAGACAGTGTTAATTAGTGAAATAAAAATATATTAATCATTATTGCATCATATTATGAAATTATAAATGCATGGCATTCTGTATATTTTATCATATCATCCTTGCAAGAATCTGTAAGGTTATTAATATTGTTATTTTATGGTGAAAGAGGCTGAGATGAAAAGTTAAGCAACTTGACCAAGCTCCTATATTTGAGACAGAATCAGAATTTGAATCCAGTTTTATCTACATTCAAAGTTCTTGTTCTTAATAATTATAAAATATTTCCTACTCTGCATGATTGAAGCTGCTTCAGGACACACACGGAGGCACTTAGAGCTAGCATCAAGCAGTGCTTTAAATACACTAACAGAGTTCAGAGAAAAAGGAATGAGTGCTTTCTTGCCAAAAGGAGAACTATAGATCTAGGTTTTGAAGGATGAGTAGAAGGTTTCCAGGCAGGAAATCAAAACCAAAATCAAAAACAAAACAAAGCAAAACACTGCAAATGCAATAACAAAGAGGAAAGTTGTGGTTTTGCTTAGAGAGCATGAAGTATGGATAGAGAATTGCCAAGCCTGTGAATGATGGAAATACAAGCCAAGGCTTGAAAAGGAAGTGAGAGCTAGATCATAAAGATCCATGTACACATTACAAAGCAATCAGGGTTTCACTTTTTCTGAGCATAACTATCAAAGCTGTTTAATGGGAACTTCAGTAAATATTAAAAGTTCTTTCTTTGGTTCTTTTTTGCTTACAATGCTTCCACCACATCATGTCACACCAACCAGCTTACTATTTTGTCAGGCATTGATATCTTCTTAAGATGTGATTCTTACTTTTCAATTAGTCTATAATGTAGTTGAAAAGTGACATTACACATACACACACACATATAAATAATAATCAAAAGAAAACTATATATATATGATGTTTAAAACGAAGCTATACAGTATATATAATTCGTCATCAAACAAAAAGTGACACATAGCATTAATAAGTGAAATATGGTCCTGGACACTAGGACCCTACAAATGGTACAGAAAATATAGAGCTACATTAATTCAGATGCAGGAACAAGCTCTTTGAATAAGATAGGTCATGGAAATATGCAAATTGGGGAAAGCATGGGTACTAGAATCAGATCTAAGTTCTAACCCCACTAACTTCAAAATTTGTGTGACTTTGAAGAAATTACCTATCTTTCAGTTTCTTCACAAGTAAATTAGCAGTTATAGTAAATATAGTGCTTAAAATGTAATAAATGATCAATAAGTATCGGTTAGGAAAAGATTCTTTAAAGATTGGGAATTGTTGATAGTCACTGAAAAGGGGAGGGAAATAGAAGAGGAGACAGAGGAAAGAGGTATGTCCAAGGCTGTGAGTAACTGGAATGAGTAGAAAAGTTGAGAAATCCAGATAGAGCTGGATATGCCAGGATCATACTGGAGACAGCCTAGGAGCATAATGGAGAAAAAACTGAATACCCCAATGGGCCATTTTGACAGTTTTCTACCTCAAGCAATTAACCATTCTTCTGAAATTTAGTTTGTTGACTGTAAAATAGGTTTTATTATTCAGAAGCATTTAGGAGAGTATATAACATAGGAAAAAAGGTCTTATTAAAACATATCATTAAGACATCTATCTTACACTGAACACCTGTATGACAACTCTGTTTATATCTATTACTTGCATGTGTATAATCCATTACTGTATTGGAAGACTGACCTGGCTCTAACATTTATCCATTGGTGAGAATGTCTTGCCACCAAAGTAGTGATAAAGAGCTCTTTCCTACTAGTCAGGTCTACAAATTTTAGAAAAGCATCCTACCAAGATTTAGGATCAAATGAAGGCAGTCAAGTCCTTTCAGGTCGAACCATCCAGAGTCACAATGTATATATCATACATATTAAAGAATTTTTGAAATTCTGCAGGAAAGAAGTCTTCTGAACTCTCTTTATTCTGACTTCTTCACACTTATTTGAGCCCTGAGCTATTTTTACCATTAAGTATTCACTAATATTTAATGGAACTATGGAACCTGTGATCCTACTTCAATGGAACTATGGAACCAATGGGACAGGGCTGCAGCCTTTCTAAAACTTGACTGGAACAGCAGGATCCACTTCCACATGGCTGTTCACATGTCCTTAGGTCTTCTTCACATGAGCCTCTTCCTATTGCTGCCTGAGTGTCCCCAAGACATGGCTGTCAACTTGCTCCACAATGAGTGATCCCAGAGAGATGGCAAGGCAGAAGCCATGATGTTTTCATGAGGAAGTATTAAAGTAACCCACATGATTATGTTTGGCATAATCTATTTGTCCCAAAGGAGTCAGTAAGTCTAGTCCTCACTCAAGGACAGAAGCATTGGGCTCCATCTCTTGAAGAGATGAGGGTCAGAGAAGTTGTGAACATATTTTTGAACCACCACACTGTCTTTTTTAATGTGAGTGGAGAAACTCAGAAGTCTGCCTGTGTGCTCAGTCACCTCTTTGTTCTTCACTACCTCTTTAGGTTTTCACTGGACAAATCCCAGACTCCCTAAAAAAGGGGTTTAAAACCATTATTAGCCTAGATAATTCTTAATGCAGAAAATGTTTCCATTACAAGTAAATAACAATGATCCTTGTCTATGTTAACATAGGTAATGATTTTTGTGAATTCTTATAAAATTTTACTGAGAAAGACTTTAAGCATTTAGATATTTTCTGAAGTATAATTGGAAGGTCCTAGTTTTGTTTAGTCTTCAATTGAATAAAAAGTTCTACTAATCATGAAGTTTTGACATCCTGAGACAATTGATAAATGTAGTAAGTTTGATTTAAGAATGGTTCCTATGCTAATCATTAAAACAAAAGAACATTCCCTAAGCAAGACAAGGTTTTCTTATTTATATATAAAATTACAATATTAACAACATTTTCTCATAAGTATACGGTATATTTCTATCCAATTAGTCTAAAAATTTAAATGTACATATAGAACTTTTCATATAAGAACCATGTGACAGACATTCAGGGTTTTGGTCTCAATTTTTTGAACTTGAGCATCAGATCATTGTAATCAATCTGGTTCTCTTTGGTAAACATAAAATAAATAAAATATGTGGTTGAATTAAGTGGTCTAAATGCTCTTTTGTAAAAATAGTCTCTGGTCCTAAAATTCCCACTTCTAGTTTAAAGTAAATCCTGGAAAAATCTTAAAGCTATAAGCTTTTATTTCTAAGGGGACAACTAGAGGATATATGTTGCATGTGTGTGCGTGTGTTTTAGAGAGAGAAAATGCAGCAGGGGGCAGAGAGAAAGGGAGAGAGAGAAACAAGCTGGCTCCACACCCAGCATGGACCCTGACATGGGGCTCTCGATCTCACAACCCTGACATCATGACTGGAGCCAAAATCAAGAATTGGACATTGAACTGGTTGAGTCACCCAGGTTTCCCAAGGATATATATTATAAATGATTAAAAATACAAGAAATAACATTCCCAAGAAAGCGTATTTTTTTAATTTGTCTTTTAAAAGTAAAATATATAATCCAATGTTACACATGATTCCATGTGAAATACACAGGTATTCTTAATATTGATAGAAGTTACAAGTTATAGAATTATACAACTTTCAAACAGATATTTTCTCCTTTAAAATAAACTATCTTAATGACTGAAATGGCTTAATATAAAAGATCAAACAATAAAGCAAACTACCAGGATGTAAGTGAGTAATAGACATTTATATAAATAAGAAAAATTGAACTTATTTTTGCACCCAGGTCTTAAAATAATACCTTGCAGGGACTCTTAGTGCACAGTTCATAACAAAATAAGCAAACAAAAGTGGATTTAGTGGTAGGTCAATATTAAGGAATTAGAACTTTTTTGGGTCTGATCTTATTATTGATCTGCTCAATAAACTTCCATCAGCTGAAATGAAGGCCCTAGAAAATAAGATTCTTTTCACAGCAAATATTTATCACCTGCTGTATGCAAGCACCATGATCAAGTGGCACCAGTCAGCTAATCAGACTAATCACACTGGTAGGCTGATGAAAAACCATCATCTTTAGCCCTATTGCTGGTGTTTTTCAAAAATTAGAAGCTCTACAGAGATAGAGCACTGATCTGTGAGTTCCCAGTGTCACCGCTCAGTGTGGGACAGGAAGGTATGTTGCTGGAAGCAACCTTCCTTCACCAAAGAGACCCTATTGAACTCTTTTGCTCTGTGTGATTGCCGTACCTAATGACCTAAATAAGTTCTGTTTTTAGACTTGATTGATCCTCACCATTTTGGATTCCCTGTTTCTGTGAAATAAATCCTGAGGTGTTAGGCCACTTAAAGACAGAGCTATATGAGAATAATGCACCTCACTGTCTGTCTCATTTCTAGTGAACATATATTTGCACAAAAATTGTGCCAGGCCTGATGCTAAAAACTTTATGTACATTAACTCAATTCATCCTTACACCAACCACCTGTGGCAAATCAGGTAGGACAGGTGCTATTCACAGATGAGGAAACCATAACCTAATGAAGTTAACAATTTTCTCAAGGCCATATTATTGCTAAATATTACATCCCTGCCCCAAACTAGCTAACTACAGATCCCATGATCTACACTGTCACACTTCTTGTCTTCCTTATTCCAAGTTTCCTCTGGTTATATTTTCAGCAAGATGTAGAATTTTGGATGTTTAAAATGAATTACTGCTAATTCAAAAAAGAAAGTCTGTATAAACCATTCTCAGGAGAACAATAATCATATTCACACACACACATATTCACTCACACACTGTTCATGTGTACTTTGTGTAATGGCAGAGCATAGAAATGAGTCTACTTGGTCATATCTGTAACTCTTCTCCTATCGATGAGTTCACTAATAAATACTGTAAAGTTGTTAGTGACAATCTAGTAAGGGAGGCTACATAATTACTTTTACATAATTATCTATACTGTTTGAAGTGATCTATAAAACATCTATATTATCTACAATACCCTAAACAACCAATATAAGAAAACAACTTAGTAAAGGAAACAATTTAAATATATTTAGCAAAACTTCCAAGAGCAGTGTTTCCTGGTAGCTAAACTAATCCTCCATAGACATCATAGAGGTTTTTGGTTTTTTTGTATCCAGAAAATTTAGAGTTTTAGATTAAGATGATAAAACTCTGACAACAGGTCTAAGAGACAATGAACAAAAACCGATGATATCCTTATAGAGTATGGCTGACTTTGAGTGGAAGCCTTTATGGTACAGAGACTACAGCACCCTAAATATTTGGGTATAAGTGATGGATACCAAGTACGAGTATGGTATACAAGTTTGTGAATAATGGAAAAATTATCTTTTTGGTTACAGCTATGCAGTTGAATACCAGATGTGTGTGATTTTTCCAATTTATCTGACAGACATACAATTTAAAGAATATTTCAAGCTATCCACTATTAAATTCCCAAGAAATCTTCCCTTTCATACCATTGAAAATCCACTTTATTCTTCATCAGACTTAGTCACAATTTAGTCTAATATGTCTGCACTCTATCCTTTCTCCATCTGCCTTTTCCTCTAGGTAATTCAAGTGTAAATAGTGTACTTGCATGGCTTTTACTGAAGGCTTCCTGCAACCCTTTTCTCAAGGCTTCTCCTATGGCAATCAGGCCAGAAGAGAATCACTCCAATAAAAGATGACATCTGTGCCTTAGATCATTGTGAACCATTTCAGGTAGGCCATGTGTTGTACCTTGACCTAACATCTCATTTCTCTTCCCACCACTGTGGCCAATTAAATGGGGGCCGTGTAAGGAGCCAGTTGACTGGTTGTGTGCCGACTATCACCACAAGAGCTTAAGGGCCACAAATCTCTGTTATTACCAAGCTGTTGCTGCCAGAAGCATGCTGATTCCTGACAAAAAGAATAGATTAGGATCAATCAAATCTCCCCCAGGCTTGTCAGTGGGACTTTTAACCACACCTTCTACCTCAAACTTTCCCCTTTACCTCCTTCCAAACACCTACGCAGCAGCAAGCTAACAAGGTGTCTGCCAAACCATATGTTCATAATTAGTTAACTTCTTGTCTGTCGCTAGAGGCACCACTGATTCAGCAACAGCCCTCAAGGGTGTTGGGCATCCAATAAGACACCACTAACCAGCAACGGCCCCTCCCCTCAGCGGTAGGAGAAGAGGCATACTTAATTCCAGCTGTGGCATTGTTAAGTGAATTAACTTTATCCTCAATTTAAAAAGCCAGCATGAAATCAAAGGAGACTCCAGAAAAGAAAAATAGAGAAAATGAAAAAAAAAATGCTTGTAAAGGTTAACTCAACAAGTCTGATGAATGAAACTCAACTGGTTGGCCCCATTTAGCCAATCACTGCAAAGCAGGTTTCTGGCACCCTTGTTACTTCTGGCATAATTCTTCCTTTTATTTCTCAGTTCTGTGGTTAAGGTCTCTTGTTACACACAGAGGGGATTGATGATATAATTGTTTATGAGCCAGTGGAACACATTTTTAGGTAGTAGTGAGGTTACCGGGCAATGAGAAATTAATGTTAGAAACAGCAGTGTACGATGCTGGCTAAGAAATCTCATCTCAAGGTAAGAAGTGCTACATATAAAATTATATTTTCAATCTACTCTTTGAGGCTATAAATGTTTGAGTGTGTGATTTTCTTTATGAAAAAGAGTTAGCAAACAACATTTTTCAAAAAGTTCTAGAGAAATAAGAATTATGAAATATTTTTCCCATGGAGGAAAAATACATAATACTTGATAAAAATGTACATTTTCATTAAATTTATTTAAATAAGAATGACTGATGAATTATTCTACTTTCAGCAAAATTATTTATGCAGGTACTCCAATAAATTTACCAATGTTTGCTTAAAGGATTAAAAGTTAATACTAACGGCATATATGATTCTGAAGTTTAATAGCTAAAATTTGGCTATCTCATTTCTTGTTTTGAAGCTTTCAGAATTTGGGGAATAAATCTCTAAACTTGCAAAACATTAAGGATACCTTTTAATAACCTAAATATCATGAACTTTATTTTAATTTATATAAAATAATGTAATTATCTAAATTGGAATAAAATATTAGTTAAGTAAAAATATGTATTCTTAATGTATACACTTAAAAATTGCTATAAAATTGAGGGACAAAATGCAATTGGGCAAACAAACAAACAATATTTATGTTTTTACAAACAATACTCATGAGACCAAAATTGTGCATATAAACATACAAGAAGATAGAAAAGTTAACTTTAAAAAATAAAATTAAATAATTTCTGTCACAATGAATTATAAAAGAGAAACCAACTTATTATTTTAAGCAATGCTACTCTTAGATTATTGTGATTTTGATGCTGATCCTGATGTTATTAGGGAATCTTTTTGTAAAGTAATCTAAGAATTTTGGACAATGTAAAGAACAGGGGCAGAACAAACCCAAGATCTAGATAACTACCTAGAATAGGTCACTGTTTTTGGTATCAGCTTGAGATCTAATTTCACTGTCAATCACATAATCTCTGCCATTATATTAAATAACCACTGAGGTTGGCAAGGGACTCAGGGGTCTTGAGTAACAGACATTGTCATGATGATATGTGGCTTAAAGTAAATTAAGAAACAACTGATGTGGTTTGGGACCAGGGAATTAGAAAGCATAAGCCAAAGGGAAAATCCAGAAACCACAGCTTAGTACAAGTTACAGGCAATTTTCTTAATAAACCCCTTCATGATAATGTCAGACAAGACCCGTCAAGCATCTTCCCTATCCTCTATGGAACAAATTGCAATCACAGCCAAATGTTTCTTTTCAAAGACTAGTCACTAGTCTAGAAAAAAGTAAATTTTTTTCAACTTACTGGTCATTAAGCAAGTTAACACTTAAAAAAAAAAACCAAGAAAATAATTGCTAAAAAATGCCCATTGATTAATAAACTCCTTTTGCAGTTTAATCATTCCAAATTTTCAATTTTGATGTATTTTTAATAAAATAAAGCATGAGGTAAGTAAAAATATAATATTGGTTCCATACCCAAGGATATTATTTACAATTCTAAAGTAGGAGGTCTTTATTTTAGCTTTCAATGAGATTGACTTATAATGATTTAATTTATAATGACTATTGTACTGTGGGACATGGAGATATTTGACTAGAAATGGGAAATAATGTTAATCAGATTTTAAGAACTGATTTTGAGGAATCTTAACACCTCACAGCCCGGTTACAATAAGAAATAGTGAACCACGGAAGAACAGAGAATGGTGATACAATGATAAATGGGATGCTTTAACAAAAAACTGGCAGTGGCGAGCAGTGTGGATTGGAGCAAAGCAAGAGGCTGTTGAAGATGCCGTGCTCTGTATTAGTGACAGGCCCTTGGGCAAGGACAGCTGAAACAGGACTAGATGGAAAGAGATAAATATGAGATATATTATTAAGGACTGAATCAGGTGACTGCAGTTAATGAAAGGAGAAATTCAAGATGATAATGCCAAATTGGCAAGCTTGGTAGCAAAAATCATGACAGTGGCAAAAGTGATGTGAAGACAAGGATATTGGAAGTCCGTTTTTGACAGAGGGAATAGTATAGTTTTAGCCAAATTAAATTTGAGGAGTCATATGCACAATGGGAATAAGTATCTGACTGGCCTGAATTCTGATCAGCAGAGGGGGATCATTTCAGTCTGAGAGTTATGATATGATGAGGATTGCTGGACATGTGTGTCTGGTGTGCTTTTCAAGGGAGCGGATATAAACCAAGAGGAACAATAGGTCAGGCCCTAGGTGTTACCTCCCAAGATAAAGGAGCAGAAGGAAAAGAAGTTACAAATGAGAACATAGGAAGAGAGCTGGAAAGAGTCAGTAACAGAAACTACTAAAATTAGTCAAATCCTAAAGATTAAAAAAAGAGATAAAAACATCTCGTGGAGCCTTAAAGAAAATGTTTTAAAAGTCCAGTTAAGGGCGCCTGGGTGGCTCAGTGGGTTAAAGCCTCTGCCTTCGGCTCAGGTCATGATCTCAGGATCCTGGGATCAAGGCCCGCATCGGGCTCTCTGCTCAGCAGGGAGCCTTCTTCCTCCTCTCTCTCTGCCTGCCTCTCTGCCTACTTGTGATCTGATCTCTCTCTGTGTCAAATAAAAATATAAAATCTTAAAAAAAAAAAAGTCCAGTTAAATACAATTAAACATCATTGGAAGTTTTCAAATTCCATTTCTCAAATATGAGAGCCAGTGTGGTCAAACAGTAGGGAGTCAGTGGTACACAGAGAGGCAAGATTTTATAATGTATTATTTAGTAGATTATAACCATGCTTATTAGGGGAATGGGTCATTAATTCTCCTTTCTTATGCTGTTCTTGTTCCGGTTTGGATATGTGTTCTCTTTATCTCTTCTCTGCGACTATTTGCAATAAACTGAACTTATTAGTTCTTTGAAAATTGGATTAAAAATTCACCTATGAAACCATCTGAACCCCAGTATATATTTTAGAAGGGGATTTTCAACTATGTATTTAGTCTCTTTAAAAGTTATCACAGGGGTGCCTCGGTGGCTCAGTGGGTTAAGCCTCTGCCTTGGGCTCAGGTCATGATCCCAGAGTCCTGGGATCCAGTCCCCGCATTGGGCTCTCTGCTCAGCAGGGAGCCTGCTTCCCCTTCTCTCTCTGCCTGCCTCTCTGCCTACTTGTGATCTCTGTCTGTCAAATAAATAAATGAAGTCTTTAAAAAAAATAAAGATAAAAGTTATCACAGTATTTTGAATTATTTTTCTCTCTTGAGTCATTTTATTAATTCATATTTCTAAGAGTGATCATCCCAAGTTTCCAAAGATATTTGCATTAGTAAATTCATAGTATGTTATGAGTTTAAGAGATTTATTTATTTACTTGAGAGAAGGAAAGAGAGAGCATGTGGGGGGAAAGGGGCAGAGGGAGAGGGAGACAGAGATAGAATCTTTTTTTTTTTTTTTTGAAATAGAGAACACATGGGGCAGAGGGACAAACAGACTCCCTGCTGAGTGCAGAGCCCTGACCAACCAATAAAGGAAGGCTCCATCCTGGGACCCTGAGATCATGACCTAAGCTGAAGTCACCCAGGCATCCTGGAAAGAGAGAATCTTAAAGAGACTCCCAGCTGAGAACAGAACCTGACATAGGGCTCAATCTCATGACCCTGAGATCAGGACTGAGCAGAAATCAAGAGTTGGACACTTAAGTGACTGAGCCACCAATGCACCCCAGTATCTTAGGATTTAAAAAAAAAAAGAAAAACTCAGCTGTATCAAAGTTATAGCTCCTTTATTTCTAAAAATTAAATCTCTTTTCATAACCAAGAAATTACATATGTGTATTGGATTAGTTTCTTTCAGAAAACCATTATTGAGTTCGTTGGTTAGCTAGGTATTTTTTCAGTTCTTTGTTGTAATTGCTCCTTTTCTTTCTTTATAATTCCTTTTCTTCCACATTTTAAAATTCTACTTTATTCTGGTTTTTTTTAGATTAAGAGATTAGTTAATGTGAAATTTTTCTTGTTTCCCGGTATTTTCATTTAAGCTTCTGAATCACATTTCTAAATCTTTGTTTCACACACATTTTTATGTAAAATTATTTTATGTAATTCTAAACATTTTATGATATCTGTTGTGATTTTTTTCTTTAGTGAATTTATTACTTAGACATGTAGACATGGGCTTTACTTTTTTCAGGTGTATTGGCTTTGGTTTATATTCTGATTTCTAATTTTATTAAAGGACCAGTAAATTACTGGAGATTATTCACTAATCTCTGAGTTCAGCAAGGCTAACAAGTGAGTTCAGCAAGGCTAATGAATAAGTTCAGCAAGGCTAAAGACTGAATTATCCAAGACAAAAAAATTGGACCATGGTAGTGGGGTGGGAATGGAAATAATTGGAGTATTAGAAATTCATTTAGGATTGAGACTTCATGGATGACTGTAGAAGGTGAAGGTGAGGGAGGAGTCAAGTATGACTTCCTTGATAGATTCTGCCTGGAGTGGAGGAATGGTTGTGTTATCATTTACTGACCTGAAGAAGGTTGAGAAGGATAGCAACAATTATGTTCAAGTTTGGACAAGTTGTACCTGTGCTGTTTCAGGGGTAGCAAGTAGATGATAGCAAGAGTATAATAAATATACAGATTATATTATACAGTATAATAAATATATAGAATATTGAGATTCCAAGAATTGTTCAGGCTAAATATATAAATTTTGAAGTCATCAAGATGTAGAAAATCACTGAAACTATGGCAGCGAATCAGTTTGTTCCAGAAAAATTTGTAGAATAAGAAAAGGGACAAGACTGAAAACTTAAGCAATTCCAGTGGTCTCCTAGAAGAGGAGTTGGCAATGGAGACTCTGAAGTCACAGGTAAATTGAAGGGGAAGAGGACTTGTGGTATCCTGGTATGCAAGAGAATGAGGTATTTTGAGGAAAAGAAAATCATGAGCAAAGAAATGTCATTAACAATAAAGCTTAGATGAATAATTAAAAACTACATTGATGCTTAATATATATTATAGTAAATTGAGAGTTATAAACCCATGATTTTCAAACTGAAGTACTCTTAGTATTATGATGAATACTATTTATGGCTGATAGTAGTGTTTTGACTATTACTAATAATGATTTTAATTTAAGAAATTCTATGAATTGTACATATTTTGTTGACAGGATTAAATGGAGCTTTCAGATCCTTAAGTCTAGTAGAAATTCTAATAACAAAATACCATGTAGTGAGTGCCTACCATGCTTCCACAAGAATGATAATCACTTTACACAAAGCATATTTGAAAAAATTTTCATTTTTGGAACACAAAATGATTTTAAACAAATGCTTCCTTTAATATAGTAAGTACCTCCATTTTGTTTTGTGATTTCTACTTTGCCAAGCACTTTTCATGTTACTTCATTTAATTGTCACTGTTGTTGAAAGAAAAAGGAGATCTCTCTTCTCTATTCCCTCCCCTCCCCTCCTCCCCTTCCCTCCTCTCCCCTCCCCTTCCCTCCTCTCC
>LNAC01000824.1:69005-108594 GCA_002007465.1 Ailurus styani
CTCTTCTCTTCTCCTCCTCTTCTCTTCTCTTCTCTTCTCTTCTCTTCTCTTCTCTTCTCTTTTCTTTTCTTTTCTCTTCTTTTCTCTTCTCATATCTGCCTTAACCCTAGAGGACACTTCTGTCAACAATTCTAACTTCTTTCTTCAGTCCCTTTCTGGTTTCTGCCCATAAGAGGAGGGGTTGGTCATTGACTGTACTGGACATGAGTCAAATTATGTTTTGCTGGTAGGCAAAGTTTCTTTTCTGTAAGAAGGAGGTAAATGCCCTGCTTTCTCTTTAACTTCTTGAAACCAGATGCCAAAATATGCTCTCTATTCTTCATGTGGAAAACACACCTAGTCACACAGCTATCAGGGTCTAGCATTGCAGTGCAGGTCATACCTTTACTCCTTCCTGTCTGTGCTCCAAGGTGAAGGAGAAGCACTATAAACAATCATGTGACTCGTTGAATAAGTGGAAGTTGTTCCACAAAATTGCCCTTCTAGATGTAAAGAAATCTTACTTAGACATCCAGTCCTAAGTGCATTCTTCATATTTTACTGGTGGAACCCTGTGTTGGGGTTTATCAGGTAAACACCCAAATGTGCACACACACGGACACATGCACACACATTCTTTTCCTCACTGGTGTATTATTTTTGTATGTGTGTACACTCCCTTAGCAAGTAAAATCAGGAGAAGAAATAAATTATTATTCATGTATTACAAATGTAAAAACTGAAGTCTTGAGGTCTTAAAACTTAACCAAGGTCAAACTATTCATAAAAACCAGACCTAGGATTTAAATCCCAATTTTTTCAGTTTACTTTTAGCCTTCTTATACCTAATCTGTATTTTTTCCCACAGACATTATGTATTAAGTTAAATTTGATTGATCAAAGTGTATGTAACATTTTTTTGCATTCTAATATAGATCTTTGTCATTTGTATTCATCAATAACTCAAATATACTATTTATTGTACTGACACTCAGTAATATGTGGACTTTATGGATTTTAGGAAAAAAATGCTCCAAACTAGAGGAATAGCATTTTGAAAATGGGAGCTAGAGTGAGAGAGAGGGGAGAACAAACATTAAATGTTAACCTAATTTCCATACCTGAATAGGAAATGAAATATTATCCTATAAGTCACTGGCTTGTCATCTTTACACAAACATTATCAAAATATGAGGCCCTGGCTGATGTTCTGACATCAAAACCTTTACAGATCAGAAAGACAGAGAAAGAGAACAAATGCAGAGTCACACTTAATAAATAGAAAAGAACTATAACCGTCTCAGCCTTGAAATATTATAGTCAGAAACGGCAGCTGATAGCTTCATGGGATTGATAATGAGTGCACAGTAAAAATCCATGAACCTTCTGAGGAGTGTAAACATCCTGGGAGGTAAAAAAAATGGAATATCTGAAACTAGAGAATATAGAGCTAATGGAACAGAAAAAAACAAATATTTAAAAAATGGATATAAATATTAGAATTCTAAGGGAGGATGTTGGGAAACAGAAGCAAGAATTAGAGATATTGGCTGTCAAAATATAATAGCTGAAGTGAAAAACTGAAAGAACTAGATAAGAGAATGATACAGCCTAATATTGATGTGGATGTTAGGCAGAGACATGTCAGTACTTTCATACTAGGAATACAAGGAATGAAGGGAAATGATGCAAAGAAAGCAATGAATTAAAAAAAAACCTGAGAATTCCTCATATTGAAGCCATAAGATCTTAGACTAAAAAGCTTGGTAGTTTCAAGCCTTAAAGAGAAGAAAATCTCAGGGCACCTGGGTGGCTCAGTGGGTTAAGCCTTTGCCTTCGGCTCGGGTCATGATCTCGGGGTCCTGGGATCGAGCCCCGCATCAGGATCTCTGCTCAGATCTTTCCCCTCTCCCTCTGCCTGCCACTCTGCCTACTTGGGATCTCTCTCTCTGTGTCAAATAAATAAATAAAAATCTCTAAAAAAATTTAAAAAAAGAGAGAAGAAAATCTCAACACCTTAAAGACACACTGGGAGAAATCGGAGTGGGAGACACACCATGAGAGCCTATGGACTCTGGGAAACAAACTGAGGGTTTTAGAAGGAAGGGGGGTCAGGGGATGGGTGAACTGGGTGATGGGTATTAAGGAGGGCATGGATTGCATGGCGCACTGAGTATTATATTCAAGCAGTGAATCATGGCACACTACATCAAAGATTAATGATGTACTGTGACTAACATAACATAATAAAATAAGACATATTGATATATGAGAATATTAAATATAAAAAAAGAATATCAAAGATAAAATCTAAAGGATTCTAAGAGAATAAGATAGTAGCTTTTTTAAAAAAAAAAGATTTTATTTACTTATTTGACAGAGAGAGAGAGAGATCACAAGTAGGCAGGCAGAGAGAAAGGGGGAAGTGGGCTCCCTGTTGAGCAGAGAGCCAGATGCAGGGCTTGATTCCAGGACCCTGAGATCATGACCTGAGCCTACGGCAGAGGTTTAACCCACTGAGCCGCCCAGGTGCCCTGGAAGTAGCTTTAAAAGCAGCAAAGAATCAGATGAATGTTAACTGTTTTGGATCTACAGATACGTTGGACTATTTCTTAATAAAAATAATAATACAAATATGAATTAATTTTCATCTTAACCTATATTATCCATAAGAGAATGGGTAAATCTCTCTATTTCTCTCTCTTTCTTTTTTTTAAAGATTTAATTACTTATTTGAGAGAGAAAGAGTGTGCAGAGGTGAGGGGCAGAGGGAGAGGGAGAGAGAAACCCAAGCAGACTCCACACTGAGTGTGTGGAGCCAGAAGCAGGCGGATCCCACAGCCCTGAGATCAGACCAGAGCCAAACCAAGAGTTAGTCACTCGACTAACTGTGCCACCCAGGGCCTGGGAAGATGGGTGGATCTTTATTTGTTCACAAACTTCCTAAATGTGCTTTTTGGGGGATTTAAGAAATGAGCTCATAACATTTTAATTTGAAATATGTCTTTATCAAATTGCATTTCTTTATTTTTCATAACATGTTCTTCAAAAAGTACACAGGGATATCATAACTCCCCTTTTAGAGTACCATCAAACAAAAAAAGTATCTTAGTTGTGAATAATGCCTTTCAGAATCCTACTCTTAGGATTGTACTTCTCTTCCATTGGCTTCTAAAAGTGCTTCTTCTTAGGTTCATAAATTTAAAGGACAGACAATTCTAGACCTGGTTGGTATTTAAAGCAACTTAAATTAGCCTCATGCTAGAAGGTCATATTAATACAAAGTGTCATATTTGCTGCAGCATATTTTTTTCACATTTACTTTAAAGTAAAAAGTGGAATCACATTTCTCAATCAGAATGTGGACTATCACTGAGACACTTACTCCTTACTTAAATCTGGCTCTATTAGAAAAGTCTTCAGGAAGCCCCCTCTAGTGTCTGCAGGATGCAACAGCTCACTTGCAGAGAATTCGACCGACACAAGGATGGGAGAATTTTAGATTGTCTCCTCTAATTTGGCTCCAAGGCACCGTGGAGATAATCAGCTCCAATACCCATTCTGTTTGCAGACTGGAAAACTAAATGTCCAGAAGAAAGTTCCTTGTCTAAAGTCACAGTGAAAGTCAACAGTATTTATCAAGTAGTAGAACTCAGGTCTCCTGACTCCAAGTTGACAGAAAACTCTATTCTGGCCTGGGGACTTGGATTTGGGTCAGGTAGGCCCAGAGTGAAATAAAAGTAAGGAATTTTGAAGATGTGAGATTTCTTTTAAATGGAAAGTATATAGAAATGAGGAAAGAGTCATTGGGATAAAAGAGAAAAAGAGAAGGTTAACAAAAAGGACAAAGGAACCACAGTTCCTTAAAGAACAGGAACCCAAGGATGGGGGGAGAAGGATGACGGGTTAAGATTTGACCTACTTCAGAATTTATTGTTAGGTGATTAGAAACTTCTTAAAATATGCATATGTGAAAATGTGGATTTTTTTTTTAATTTTATTTTTATTATTTGCCCAAGGGGTACAGGTCTGTGAATCATCAGGCTTACATCTTTCACAGCATTCACCAAAGCACAAACCCTCCCCAATGTCCATAACCCATCCACCCTATCCCTACCCTCCCACCCCCCAGTAACCCTCAGTTTGTTTTATGAGATTAGAAGTCTCTTATGGTTTGTCTCCTTCCCCATCCCATCTTGTTTGATTATTGTGGATTTTATTTGTGGTTCTGTAAGTAAGATCACTAGTGAAGTTTAGCTACTCATTTCCCACTTATGAAAAGTTGTCACCTAAAGAAAAAAGTTGTTACCTAGCAATTATTCTCTTTTTCTTGTCACCTGTCTTGGTAGAGTTTACTGATAATGCAAAACATGCAAATGTCATAACAAAGCAAGAAACCTTGATTTTCCGATCCACTCTAGTTCATGATAATGGACTGGCACGGTGGTGTGAGCTAAGCTAAAAAACAGTCCTCACGGATTACCTTTGAATAGACTGTGCAACTTTTGGTCTCCCCATCCTTCCCTCAGAAAGTATAAAGGACAAGGCTCCATTGGAAAATACTCCAAGAATTACCTCTAAAAATGTCAGTTTGAAACACCCTAGTTACTTTATCCCTGAGTGTATGGCTTTTGTCGGCATACTATTGCTAGGATCAGTCTGCATAAAATATTTAACTCTTTCTTGTTACTGAGCACTGAATGTGGTGGTGAGCTGTAGAGGTAGAGATGTCTGCTGGGCAGCTCACAGTCTCATGGGGAAAGCCCCAAAGTTTGGAAGAGAAGAGGGGAACATATTGTGTCTAGTACCTTTTAAATCCAGCCTTTTCTATGCCTTAGAAATGATGGAATGTGATGCTGGAGCTCTCTAGTGATGTGTTCCCAATTTTTCCAGGTACTAAGGATATCTTACACATGAGTTTGTCCTCACCCATAATACCAGTGTAGAAGGTGAATAAACAAAGAATACACAGCTTGAAAAGCAACTTGACAGATTAAAATGTTTTAGAGAAGAAGCTGCCACATGGAACAGTGTGAACAGTGAATGAAGAGAGTGCTAGACATGCTTGGGGGAAGCGTGTAAATGGTTGAGAATTTCTCAGTCTCTGCAATATATTTCATGGGATGGAATTATAAAACTCCTTAAGACTGGCTTGTTTACTCATTACTTGAGCTGGTCTGTGCCAGACAAGAATGGTAGTGACTTGGAAATAAATGAACTGTGGTTGCCTTTACTGAGTCTATCTATAAACACTGTAATCATTTGTATCACGCTGTTGTAAAGTCCCTTTTAAAAATAAAAAGGACTTCAAAGGAATTTCATTCTCTACCTCATCTTCAATTTCATCATCGTTATCATAGATGAAGTTAAATATCAAATAAGTAAAATATACTGAGAGACAAACCTGTTCCATGCACTGTTCTGAGTACTTTCACATGCATTATCTCATCTTATTTTCATACAACACTCTCATCAGTGGGCAGTCCTATTGGTCCACCAGTATAAGAGAAAGAGTCAAAGCATCAGAGCATTCCCAGCAAAGCTTCTCCATCATCTCTCTCAGCAAGTTGTTATATTTAAGAAAGTATATACAATATTGTATGATTCCTATGTTTCTTTTTTTTTAAGATTTTATTTATTCATTTGACACACAGAGAGAAATTACAAGTAGGCAGAGAGGCAGGCAGAGGCTGAGTAGGGAGGCAGATGCGGGGCTCGATCCCAGGATCCTGAGATCATGACCTGAGCCGAAGGCAGAGGCTTTAACCCACTGAGCCACCCAGGCGCCCCTAGGACCCTGAGATCTTGACCCAAGCAGAAGTCAGAAGCTTAACCAACTGAAGCACACAGGCACCCCTCAATTTTTCTACTTTTAAAAACACAGTGGAATAACCACCTTATCTCTAAAGTATATTATAAAAGCTCTAATTACATCAGATATAGTTGACTGTTTTCACTCTTTGCCACAATTCCTTTTTTTACCCATATTCACCATCCCACCCAGAAGCTTTCATTTAGTCATAAGAGGGACCCAGGTCTGGCAAATTATTCTACAAACAAGTACTCTGAAGGGAGGGCTAAAGTAACTTCTACACTGTATTCAAGAGGAATAGATCAAAATACATTTAAGTAGCTTTGGAACATCTTTCATAACTTCATCTTGTCATGTTATCTGACAATAATCCACATCTTTCCAGTACTTTGCTCACTTATTCTTAGTATGCTTGATCTCTGCCTTCCATAAGGCATCTAGTTTCTTGACTATTTTCCCCAATTCTTTCAGTTCTCTTGAGAAAATTTTCCTTTGTGATCCAACACTTCTACCACTCCTTTATTAAAACCTTCAAATCTGTCACTATACTGAAGTTCCTATAAAACTTTTCAACAAACCCTCTAATACAGATCGATCCAAACATCCTTTTGATCTGTCTCTACTCCTGTGTTACTGATCACATAATTTAGTTACTATACACTCATGGTCTTTCTCTTTATGTGAACCCTAGAGCTGATTGTTTTCTCTCTCTTTTCCTTCTGTGGCAGTTTTTAACCTTCATAGTTTTCCACAAGCCTGTATCTCTGTCTCTCAATGGACTTATTGTCTCCTTCTTTGTAGAGAAAAATAGAAATTATCAAGTAGATACTTTCTCAATCTTCTATCAAGAGTTGTGTCACATCAATCTTCCACATCTTTTTATCACTAATTAGTCCCTTTTCTTTTTTTTCTTTTTTAAAGATTTTATTTATTTATTTGACACAGAGAGAGAGATCACAAGTAGGCTGAGAGACAGGCAGAGAGAGAGGAGGAAGCTGGCTCCCTGCCGAGCAGGGAGCCCGATGCGGGCCTTGGTCCCAGGACCCTGAGATCATGACCTGAGCAGAAGGCAGAGGCTTTAACCCACTGAGCCACCCAGGCGCCCAGTCCCTTTTCTTATTGAAGTTCTAACCCCTATGCTTTCTCTGGATTTTGAATCTTATATACTTTCTGTCTTGAAAGGTACTTATTAAAATTTTGCATTTGGATAGACTATGTTCATGTTTATAGGATACAATATTATTAGGGTAATAATTCTTCCAAAAATGATAAATAGATTCACCATAATCCCTACCAAAACCCAGCAGTCTTTGGAGGACATTGATAAGCTGACATTGAAATGCAAATGGCCAAGAATAGTCCAGATACCTTTTTTTTTTTTTAAGAGAAAGGGAGGTATTGAGAGAGAGTGCTAGAGGTGTGGGGTAGGAGGAGAGGGAGAGAGAATCTTAAGCAGGCTCCACGCCCACGGTGGAGCTGGATGCTGGGCTTGATCTCCTGACCCTCAGATCCTGACCTGAGCTGAAGTCAAGAGTCAGAAGCTTAACAGACTGAGCCACTCAGGTGCCCCTAGCCTGGATATCTCTTGAGAAGAACAAAAGATAAGATATCAAAACTTAGTATAAAATTATAGTGATTAAGACTGTGCATTACCAGAGCAAAAAACAAAGATGAGTTGAAACAAGATGAGTTGAACAGAATAGGAAGTATAAGTTAAACTCAAGTATATGATCACTTGATTTATGACCTGTGAAAATGGTAACACTGAAGTGTAATTGAGAAAAAGTACAATCATCTTAACAAAAATACTGAATCAAGTATATATCTCTGTGGAGAAAAATAAATCTTAACCTCAACCTAACACAATAAAACTTTACATCAGATAGACTTCAGATATAAATGCACAAGATAAGGCAATAAAACCATCAGATGAAAAAGACAGGGGTAGCCAAAGATTTTAAAAACAGGACACAAAAGAACTACCATAAAGGAAATATCAATCAATTAAACAATTTTAACATTCAGAATTTCAGGACATCAGAAAATACGAGTACAAAGGTAACACATTAAGTAGGTGAAGATATTTTTGTTGATAATGAAGCAATACTCCATTAACTTTTGATAGGATTAATGTATGATAAATGGATTTTGGGGTTCTCATTAAATATTTGATTACTTTGGAAACTATTAAGTGCCCGCTAAATGACGGAGCAGTATACTAGAATCTTTACACAAATTATTTCATTTATTCCAAATCACAACCATGCACACTATGTGGTAATATACTTATAAAGAAATTAAGAAATATATTTATAAAGAAATATATTTATGAAGGATTTAGTAATTCACTCACAATCTCACTTCTAGTAGGAGACAGAGCTATGATTTAAGCCACAGTCTGAATTCAAAGTCCACGTTCTCTATAATGAGATAATGTTCTTGGTTGACTTTATTCAATATCTAGATATGCGCGTATTCTGTGTGAATCACTTCATAGGTAGAGTATATCTTAAATTCTAAATAGAAGAGATTTGAGTGTCATTTTTACGCCATTATCCTCAGTGGTTTCTTAAATCTGAATAATCTAACAGTTAAGTGGGCTTAAGACAATGCTGAAGGGAAGGCAGAAGAAGAAAGGAAAACTTGAGTGAAAGAGAAGAAAAGGGGATCCAGAAAAACTCTGTCTTATAAAAAGACATAGAAATGAATGGGAAGACATTATATAGCCCAGAAACAGAAAAGTGATAATTCTGTGTAATGGAAAGACTACTAGCCTAGAAATATGGAGAGATGTATCTAAGAAAGAGTTGTACTAGGGTCTCAAGTGTGAGCCTGGCACAGTCCTGTGATCTCTCTGCTATTAAGTTCTTTGTCTACAAAATGAGAGAAATGGACCAAAGGGTCTCAGATGTTCTTTGCATCTCTGATATTAAAGGAATCTCTGCATGTCTACCAAGTGCTACACACTGGGCAAAGAACATACATACCCATTACAGAGCAAACCAAATTTGTCTGCAACTGATGCTTTTCTTTTCCATATATTTTTCAAAATTATTGATTATTTATGTTTAAGTCAATGCTTTAAAGAATTGAATTTATTTAAATCACAGTGCTTTTTTTCCCTATGAACTTTTGGTTTCACTTCTACCAGGTGTGTGTTTTATATTAAATTGTACTGAGTTCAATATTAGGACAGTGATACTGATTTAGTAGCCCATGTGACTATCTTGGCCATTTTAACATATATTTCTTTGACATTTACATCTTATACTTACTTAGGTTTCTTTAATGTAAATAAATACCATTGTGCAAATCTCTGGGCCACAGATATACATATATAAATACAGTGTAAATCAGCCAAAATCCCATAGAGGGCGGTATGGTTTTAGTTGACACAGTATTAAATCCAATTTCGTTGTAAAGAATGTAATAACTCTTCCTTTAAAAAAATAAAAGGGTGAGGGGCAGAAGACTTCTAATTATAAAGTTATATATAATAATTGTAAAATCTTTAGGATATACCAAAGTAAATATAATTTTTAAATAAGCGGTAATTTATATTTTAAACACGTATAATATATATATAATCCAGTTATATATATATTTAGCAATATATATTTGGTAATACGTATATATGTATATGTATATATGTATGTGTATATATCTAATCATTTCTGTAACCCTAACTAGTGAGCAACAACATGTATTTAATGCATTATGGAGTAAAAAGTGGTTAACTTTACAGAACAAGCAAGTTAAAATAAAGTAAAAATAAAGACTAATTCTTCTGATTTCTTGAATCTTAGAAAGATCAATGTTCATCAATATGAAAATAAAATGAGCATTGTTCTACTAGAAATAGCAAATCGATAAAAGCATGAAACAAAATGAAACATACAAAACGTTTCATCAATTACTACTTAAATTGGAAGTGAACTACAGTCTCCCATAAAAATACTTACATTTTCTTCAACTGGATTTTAAAAATCCAGCTCTATGCTATTCATAAGAATCAGAATAAAAATTAATGAAAATCTGAAAGCAAATGCAATTAAGACAGAGAAAAAGAATGGCAAAGACAGAAAGTGGATTTTTTGGTGAAAGCACTAAAGAAGATATAAAGTGGGCTAGCATGTGTTAACAAAAGACACGGGGTGCCTGGGTGGCTCAGTTGGTTAAGTGATGGACTCCTGGTTTTGGCTCAGGTCATGATCTTAGGGTCATGATCTCAGGGTCATGATCTCAGGGTCATGAGATCAATCCCCACATTGGGCTCTGGGCTCAGTGCAGAGACTGGGATTCTCTGCCTCTCCCTCTCCCTCTACTCCCTCCCCCATGCTCTCTCTCCCTCTCTCAGATAAATAAATAAACAAACAAAATATTTTTTGAAAAGATACATTTTGTGAGGAAGATACGCAGTTATAGACCTATGTACAACAAACAATATAGTAGGTAAATATATGAAGAAGTACATGTTAGAATATTGGCAACTTGATGAAAAAATACTTAAAATAAGAACCTGCAATATGTTTCTTTTGAAATTTGAGTAAATCTAAGAACTCTGTGACTATTCACTCATAATCTTCACGGTAATAACCCTGTGAAGTGGACACAATCATAATCTTTATTTACATTTGAGAAAAAAGATAAATAAATCAAACTTTTTAAAAAAAGATTTTATTTATTTGACAGCGAGGGAGAAATCACAAGTAGGCAGAGAGGCAGGCAGAGGGAGAGGAAGAAGCAGGCTCCCAGCTGAGCAGGGAGCCTGATGCGGGCCTCAATCCCAGGACCCTAAGATCATGACCTGACCAGAAGGCAGAGGCTTTAACCCACTGAGCCACCCGGGTGCCCCAAATCAAACTTTTTTTTGAAAAGTCCAATAAAAAATGATAAAACCTTCATAAGCCTGTTTAAGGACAAAAGAATGGGAGTAAAATACATAAGATTAGAGATAAGACTTAACTGCAGAGGATAATAAAAGAATAATAAAATGTTATGATACATAATTATATGGCAACTCATTTGAGAACCTAAAGAAATGAATGATCCTTTGGCAAATTATATAATTACCACAGTTGAGTGAAAAAATAAGTGGAAATTTTAATTTCTTTATTTATTATTTTCTTCTTTTTTTAATTAACATGTAATGTATTATTTGCCCCAGGGGTACAAGTCTGTGAATCATCACTCTTACACAATTCACAGCACTCCCCATAGTACATACCCTCCCCAGTGTCCGTCACCCAGCCACCCCCTCCCTCCCAAACCCCTCCACTCCAGCAACAGGATGAAACCAAAGAGGGAGGACAAACCATAAGAGGCTCTTAATCTCAGGAAACAAAGTGAAAGTAGAAATTTTTAAATGATTACTAATAACTGAAAAAAAATTGGAGTGAAATAGAGATATTGAAAAAGAATTTAATAAAATTAAATGGCCATTCTAATAATAATGCCAAAGAAATTTAGAAGAAACTATTAGATTTAATACTTCATTATGTAAGTAAAACAACACATATTGCTATAAATAACAAAGCTTTACCTCGTTTTATGTAAGGTAACAGACTGGCTAGTGAAGCCTGCTTTTAACATGAGTTTTCAATATTGGCTGGAGGTACTGAAAGCAATAGTGTAAGGAAACAAATACGTAGTAATAATATTGGAAAAGAGAGAATTTCACTTCCTTCTGCTGTTTTCTATGATTGTATCCATCAAAGGAGATTCTAGAAAAATCTATTAAAGCTAATATGAGAATTTGTAAAATGTCTAGATACAAGACAAAAAAAAACAACTCAGTGGTTTTCTTTTTGGCTCTGAAGCATTTAGGAATGGGAAGAGGAAAAAAATGTCCCTCATAATCATAATAGCACACATACACAGCTGAAAATACTTAGAAATTAGCAGAGTAGAATAGGACATATATGAAATGTGCAATAAATTATTTGAAATTATATATGAAATATATATGTATATATATATAAATTGTGAAGGACATAAAATATTGTGAATAAATGAAAGAAGGTGAAAGCCGCTAATTGAAGTGTGAAGTATTGCAGCCAATTTAAAAGAAGCAATCTAGCAATATCTATTAAAATTATAAACCCTTTGACCCAGAAAATACTTTCATGGAAACTTATCCCTAAGAAATAAATCACTCCTACATAAGGATATATTCATGGGAAAAGTTTATTATATGATATTTATGGGAAAAATATGGAAATAATCTGAATATCCGTTGAGAGAAATTATTGAATATATTACATAATATTATATAGCCAATATAATGCTTTAGTCAAGATATTACTTTATAGCCAGCAAAATAAAATATATTTATTTTATTATAAATATAATGAGAGTGAGTGAGAAAAGAAATATGGACAAATCTATATAGTATCTTTCTATTCTTTTGTAAAATGATGTTAAAATGTAAAATTATGTTAAAAATAGCCATGCATGGTATGTGTATTTATACATAGATACATACATATATACATACATATAATTGTGTATTATATATAAATGTCTTTGTATTTAATTATGCAGGCATGGGTAAATTAAAATAAATGGCAGGTGTTGGTGAGGGACAATGCCCAGGACAGGGAGAGACAAGTGATCACTATGGCTGTATAACAAATAACCTTAAAATTTAGTGGCTTAAAGCAATGATTCTCGATTGGGGGTGATTTTGCCACCCCCCCCAATAGACATTTTTTGATTGTCATCATTTACAAGGGGGTTACTATAGGCAAGAGACCAGGGATGCTTATAAGTATCCTACAACACACAGTACAGCCCTCCACAACAAAGAGTTGTTCTGTCCAAAATATCAGTAGAGTGAAGCTGAGAAATCCTGGCTTAAAGAAATGACAATATTTATTTCACTCAGGAATCTGCAATGTGGTCAGGGCAGAGCTCAGGAGAATGGCTCCCTTCTGCACTACCCAGGGCCAGTCTAGACGACCAGGCTGACATCGTGTGAATGCTCTCTCACTCAGGTGGTTTTGGTACTGACCATATGTTGGAACCTGAGACTGTCAACGGGAACACATATGTCCTGTAGCCTAGTCTTTCTCGTAGCAGTATGGCTGGGTTCCAAGACTGAACACTGAGAGGAAGAGACAGTGAGATTGAGAAAGAGTCAGAGCGCCTTGTGATGTTTATTTGGTTGAGGCAGTCCCAGTGTCCCCTGCAATTTCGAGAGGAAGGGAAACACACCTCTTGATGGGAGTGGCAAGTTTCTCAGAGCACATATGGGAATGGAAATACTGCTGTGCCCATTTTTAAAAAATATATCTGCCATACAAGCAACAAAGAAAGATACATATTTTTAAAATTACTTCTGTAAAATTATCTATAAACGTGCATGTGGACATTTTAGAATTCTTGGTAAGGTTAACAGTTTTACACATCAGTAACATTTGTTATTTTCTTCAATGAATGTTCATATCATCTGCACATTTTTTCTATTGTGATTTTAGAGTCCTTTTATTTATTTGTATATACATTTTATTATGAGTTTTCTTCCACCTCTTCCAGTAAACATTTAAACTTCTTAAAGGGATAGAAAAGTACAAGAGGCTGGCATAGAAAAAATAGGAGAGACAGAAGAAATTAAAGAAATGCAAAGACACCAATGAAGACAAAAAGAAGGGTAAAAATTAGTGTGGTAAAAACCTTTACCTTCCTATAGGCTCTACACTTACACAGCCAATGGAAGGAGGGAACCCTGTACCAAATTCTCGATACATATTTATTTTGATATAAAAAACAAAACTGGCCAGGGGATGGTTAGGGAACCATGAGAAAAGAATACAATATTTAATGAAATACAATGATTTCAATGAAATGGCAAGCTTCACAGGTCCTCTGAACACAGAATTGGAAACCAAACCTTCCCAATATCGTGTGCCTTGCTCTTTGTTCATAATGTTATTTATGGAATATTATTCAGCCATAAAAAGGAAAGGAAATCTTGCCATTTGTGACAAAATGAATGGGCTTTGAGGACATTATACTAAGTGAAATAAGTTAGAGAAAGTCAAATACTGTATGATTTCACTTGAGGAATCTAAAACCAACCAAACAAAAAACCAAACTCATAGACACAGAGAACAGATTGATGGTTGCCAGAGGGTGGGGGTGGAGGGGTTAGGGGAGATGGGCAAATGATTGAAAGTGTTCAAAAGGTACAAACTTCCAGTTATAAGACAAGTAAGTCATGGAGATATAATGTCTAGCATGGTAACTATAGTTAATAATACTATATTGTATATTTGAAAGTTGATAAGAGGACAGGTCTAAAAAAGAAAAAAATATGTATTTATGCTTAGAAAGTCCTCCTGCAGGCAGAGTCTAGATGAATAGGAGGTTCCTCAAAAAATTAAAAATAGAGTTACTCTATGACCCACCAATTGCACTATTGGGTATTTACCCCAAAGATACAGATGTAGTGAAAAGAAGGGCCATATGCACCCCAATGTTCATAGCAGCAATGTCCACAATATCCAAACTGTGGAAAGAGCTGAGATGCCCTTCAACAGATGAATGAATAAAGAAGATGTGGTCCACGTATACAAGGGAATATTACTCAGCCATCAGAAAGGATGAATACCCAACTTTTGTATCAACATGGATGGGTCTGGAGGAGATTATACTGAGGGAAATAAGTCAAGCAGAGAAAGTCAATTATCATGTGATTTCGCTTGTGGAATATAAGGAATACTATGGAAGACATTAGGAGAAGAAAGGGAAAAACGAAGGGGGGTGGAATTGGAGGGGGAGACAAACCATGAGAGTCTGTGGACACAGGAAAACAAACTGAGGGTTTTAGAAGGGGGGGTGAAGGGACAGGTGAGCCTGGTAATGGGTATTAAGGAGGGCATGTATTACTCACCAGCGTTTCTGTTTCCAGTATGAGTTTCAGGGCTTTTTCAGGCACTCTTGAGGCTCCCTGGTTGCATATATGTTTCTCCTTCTCCACCTGTTCAATTCCTACTCTTCAAGTTTTTGCTAAAATATCATTTTCTCAGGAAAATGTACCTAGACATCTCAGTCTACTCCCAGCTTTTTTCCCCTGGGACAAATAGTTTAGGGACATGGCTCAACACTCACCTGGCCTTTTGTAATTCCTCCCTTTTTATGCTTATCACTGTTTTAATTTATGTCAATATGTGTGCAATACTTCTTCCTAGGGTATAAAAATCATTAGGACAGATACTATGTATATTTTTTTAGACTATATATATTTCATTCAGTGGTTTCTCCCCAGTAATTACGTAAGGCAGCAAGAAGTGGAAGAGAAGCTCACTTACTTTCTGAGTGAATCCTTTCTTGCATTCATTAACTGACCTCCCTGCTTTCTAATCTTTGAAGGAATACCTCCAAGGTTGGAGAATCCACCACGGCCTAAGAAAAACGATTTCTTTTTTGACAATGCCATTGAAGGAATTTTAACTATTGAATGTAAAGCTATATCCCTGTAATTTTTACTTCATGTTTCTGTTTTGACCTCTGTCTTTACATAGAAAAAGTGATTCTTGAGGGTCATGAACTATGTAGGAGTTTCTCTGCTCCACACATACATTTTCAGCTAGAACATAGTTGTAGTTCCAAAGCAAAAGAAGTAATGCATGTATCATGCCTGCAGGGAAATGGCTAACCAGGAGCAAAAGATGAGAACAAACTTTTTTCCACAAATAGCAAAAGCAATACACTAAATTTATGGTTTATTAGCCTCAATAAAGTAGAGGATTTAGTGAACCAGTTTTCACATTCTCCTTCTCTTCTGTTTGCCCATCTTGGGGGCCATTTCCTGCTTATATTCTTTTAATTTATTTTTAAAGTTTTACATTTTATGCAAGATATTATCTTCTGCTTTAATGGTGTATTTTTTTTAATTTTTATAAATCCTGGTGTGCTCACAATCTGAAGTTTTCACAGGTATCAATGTGGGAGGAAGCTCAATTTGGTGACCTTTACCTTCGAATTGAACCGTGATAAGTTCTGACTTAGTGTAACACGACCCATGAAGGTGCTGTACTCCAAATTCTCTTTTCTTGTCCCTAAAGCTTAAGTCTGTAAGACCCAGGCTGGACTCAGTATATCCTCTCACTAAGTGTGCTCCTCCTACTTAACACAACTAGTTCCGAGGACCCAGTGACCGTGAGAGTGAAGGAAAAGATGCTCTAGGGACAGGAATTAACAGCGATCCTGCCCTGTTGCCAACATTCTTACTGCTGCCCCTTCCTGTCTTCCAAATCACCCTTCATCCCAGTTCTACTAAATCTCAGCAAAACTGCCCCCATATAAGAAAGGGCAAAGTGTTCTTCGTCCCTTTAAATATATGCATGGAAAATTAATTACAAAGATAGAATTCTAATTTCAAAACCATGTTGAATTGTAAGTTATTATTGGAAATAATTTTAAGGAGCACATCTTCTTGGTATCACCAGTAGATGAAAGAAATAGAAAACATCTGAGGTTGCTGGTAATCCAGACTTTTTTTTTTAAAGATTTTATTTATTTATTTGACAGAGAGAGAGAGACAGTGAGAGAGGGGATACAAACAGAAAGAGTGGGAGAGGGAGAAGCAGGCTTCCCGCTGAGCAAGGAGCCCAATGCTGGGCTCAATCCCAGGATCCTGGGACCATGACCTGAGCTGAAGGCAGACACTTAATGACTGAGCCACCCAGGCGCCCCAGTCCAGCCTTTTTTAGAATTCCTCTAGTGACCAAGAGCTCACTACTCACAGAGTATCAAGTTCTACCTTTACATAGCACTGATTGTTCAAAATGTCTTTCATTTTTAAACTAGTATCTGGCAACTTGTTAATTCTACTTACTGGCACGAGTTCTTTTTAATCTTTTAACTACTTTTGTTTTCTTTTGAAGATTATAATCACACCTAGTTCATTTTTCTCTTCTATATGTTAAAAAATGGACCAAATCCTTCTTGTATTTTATTGTATTTTTATCTTGGTGTCAAAGCCCTACTAAGTCTTTGTTGATTCTGGTGTTTGGGAGCAATGCAGTATTTAAGTAAACCAGCTATTTTGTTGTATTTTTTCTCCTTTCTGTAGAGTTGTACAATTTTTAAAACAGTTTTGAGTTTGGGGGGAGGAATAAATTAAAACATTTCTCCATATCCACCTCACCCCTCACACTGCAAATTTGGGTAAAAGTAGAAACATGGAGTTCTTGTTTAAATTAATATACACACAGACATTATCACTCCGCTAAGGTTGCTTCAATTTTAAATGTGATGTTATTCCACAAAAATATATCACTAATAATCATCTGTATGATTTCATATATATTTGGATAACTTTTTTCTGATTATGAAAGCAAAACATGTTTCCTGTAAAATTTCAGGAATATGCAGGAAGGTGAAAATAGAATCATAATCATACTTCCCTTACAAAACCACAAACATTATTAATATGTCAGTATATTTTATATATTTCATTTATATAAATATACTTGTATATCTTTTAGTACATTTAATATAATGTTGTTTGTTCATGTCTATAACTTTTTCCAAAAACATTTTCTATGGATATGCAATCCATGATAGGGACATACTGCAATTTAATGAAAGAGTTTCTTATTATTGGATGTTTAGAAAATTTTTACAGGTGTTTTTTTATACTGATATGATGAACAAAGTTGTACATGATTTTTGTTCAGATTTATTGCTTTTATAAAATTTTTTTGTGCTTGCTGACAAAATACATGGATATTTTGAAGTTCTCAAAGTATATTTGCATATGGCTGAGTTCCGTGTTTATTTTTTCTCTTGATTCTTATGTTTTATTACATAGCATACAATTATTTCTTCATATATTTCTTTACATATAATTACACACCTTTCTTTCTCTACTATGTTAAGAAATAAATAAGCAACAGATACAAAACACAGGCACATGGAAATAAATTTTACCTTTAACACTTAAAAATGTCTGCTTGTCGGGGTGCCTGGGTGGCTCAGTGGGTTAAAGCTTCTGCCTTCGGCTCAGGTCATGATCTCAGGGTCCTGGGATCGAGCCCTGCATCTGGCTCTCTGCTCAGCGGGGAGCCTGCTTCCTCCTCTCTCTCTGTCTGCCTCTCTGCCTACTTGTGATCTCTCTGTGTGTCAAATAAATAAATAAAATCTTTAAAAAATGTTTGTTTGTCAAACATGGCTTACATCTGTAGTTTTAATAGGCTTCCTAATATGCATTTCTGAATAATATAGATTAATTGCCCTATCACAGGTGACACTGTCTAACTGGGACAGAGCCTTTCCTGAAAGCTTCCTTCAGAGGAAGATGCTATAGATGCTGACATTAATGTGGAAAACACATTTCCTTTTCTTCTTCCAATTTCATCAATCAAATAAATCTGTTTTCATGGGAATCATTGTCCCTTTATAAAAAAGCCAGGAGTAGAGATGGATTCTTTGTTTCCCAACATCTTTACACTGCCATTTGTAAGTATTTCAAAGCAGTGGGCCTCATGGATTCCTCCAGATACATGCATGGGTATATATGCAAATATAAAAACATGTACGTTTATACACTTCTAAATAGAGACTAATGAATATGCGAAGAATAATTGCCAATAAAAAGATGCAACTTCTATAATATGCAACTTGAATTTTACTAAGGGTATGGTAGGACAATAAACTATTTTTAAAAGAGCTTAGTCGATTTGCTTGCTTGTTTCTTGGTACCCTTTCCCCTACAAATGAAACTATTAAAATTTGTATGTTTAAGTTTGGCTATGATTTGGTCATGCAGTGTGTTAACCCTGCTGTTCCAGAGGTGGTGGCCAGTAAGGCTTCTGGTTGGAGGAAGCAAAAACTGTGTTCATCATTGCCCTCTAAGGATTTTGGAGTTTTACTTTATTGCTGGCATGGTACTTTATTCATATTCAAATCCTTCTCTGTATTCATTCTAATGGCATTTGGCATTATTAATTTCATACCAGTTACAATTCTTGGTATTTTCTCAGATTGTTTTTGAGTGTATAATGCTTCCACTGACTAGCGGTTGACATTATGCTTTCATGTTGTGAAAAAGAAATATGCAAAACAGAGTTGGGCTAGAGACACCCAAATTTCATTATTACAAAATTCAAGTTTCTTTGATTTGACTACAAATAAGGTGATCTTGCCACAAATTATTTGGTTAATAAGAAACCAATTAACATTTTATAGACTATAGATTTCAAAAATATGGAATTGTAAATTCACTGTAGCTTAACATTTTGTATCTAAATATATTTCTTGATGGAATCCAGTCCCAGATGTCCTATTTTGCTATTACATTCTGAACTAAGCTTTTTTAAGAAACCAGGTAGTGACATCCTTATTTCTATTATCTTCAGGATAAAATTGGATGCCATGGTCACTGCCAATTCACCTTTCTGGTTTTTAATGCTTCATCAGCAATCCATCCACCAACCACTAGATCAAAAATCCTTGACAGGGATTTCAGGATCAATAAAGGCGCTGAAGCCTGGTTTGCGAAAATACTAGTGTTCCTGAAGCAGAAATTTCTTTTTCATTTTTTAAAGAGTTTTTTATTTTATAGAGAGAGGCAGCACAAACACAGGAAGGAGGCAAGAGGGAGAGAGAACCTCAAGCAGACTCCAGGCTGATCTAGACCCAAGATCATGACCTGAGCCAAAACCAAGACTTGGAGGCTCAACTGACTGAGCCACTCAGGCACGCCAAATAGTCCTTATATTTTAAATCATGGCCAGATGGACATATCTCTGATATAATAAGTCATTATTTTCACTTTTCCTAATGTAGTTGGAGTAATGAGGAGTAGAGTTGTATTTGATTTTTGGTTTGTTTGTTTGTTTGGGGTTCCACATCTCTAAACTTTGTGGTAAAGCAAAATTAATTTCACTGTTTTGCACATATTTTTATAGTAGCATTGAAATTGTTTTATTCCAGTTTGGTCAGATAGGTTATCAGAGAGCAGTTTTCCTACCAGTGCACGAAGGCATGAGGAGTTAAAGCCCTGAGAGCTGCTCGTGCCACATCCTCAGGGTGGCCAGATAACGTCTAGAAGAAATGGAAACCCCTAAGCCTCTCTGGATAAGCCTCACCTATTTATTCCAGCATGCCCACAGATACTATTTTCAAGTGTCATTTTACGAGAAAAGACAGAAAACAATGCTACTGAGTGCAGGGAAGGCTTGCCTCACTTTCTACAATGAATATAGATCTTTATCCCTTTGCTAGTTATCCCTCCAATATGATGTAATATTTGAAAGATATACCCTTAGATTTAAGAATCTTCAAATCTGTGAATATTATTATAGTGTCTGATCTGCCTTAACATAATACAACCAAATACAACTGAAAAAGTAAGTAATCACTTAATGAGTCAATAAATAAAGGGTTAAAACTGGTTATAAAGCTATTGAAATAAATTCTGGCTGGAATACCCAATCAATCGATCATCAATTTTTATCTCCTTGCTCCACCCCCCCCAACACACACACTTAGCTCTAAACTACACAAATCTACTCAGGCCCTAATTAAACATTTCACTCTTTAATTTGTCCAAGGTCCACTCTTTTCTGGCTAATAACCTGATATAATTTTCTCAAACTTATTTTTTTTCCTTTTCTGATGCCAGAATTAACAGTTGACTTTCTTTTGTGTAAATACCTTTGTTCATGTAGGAACAGATTTACCATGGCGTGTTATTGTATATGCGTGGTTGCTGGAAGCTCTGCTGACATGTGGGTGGTAGGGAATAGTCAAGAGTCTGCCCATATCAGCATGATTGATTTCCACACATTATTCTGGAAGGGTGAAACTCAAAACTATGTCTCAACAAACTAAATATGTCATGGTTCTCCAGACTTGCTAAAATAAAATATGTAAAGGGTAAGTCTCCCAATGTAAATCATCTACTAAACTGAATTTTCTCTAAGGGTTCTGCTTTTCTTTCCTTACATGTGATAGCAGAAATATAATCTTTTTATTGCCTGGAGATTCAGCTGTTGAAGCTATAGGAAAAGGCTGTGTTTGTAAAGAGAATTTCTATCTTGTTCTTTTATTATATATGCTACTGAATTCACTAACGAGGTAATCAAATAAAGTGTCCTCCAGGGGTGAAATAAAAGAACATTCCATATGTCAATCTGTTTATTTCCTTGGCCCACCACTGATCACACACTACCCTTTCCTGTCTGCAGACTTGGTTTGTGTGGAGGTCAAATTACCTTCTATTTTATTATTTCTTTGCCCTGGCAGGAGGTAGAACCCCAATTCAACAATTGGACTGTTATTAGCTACCTCCCTTTTAATACCATCTCTTCAGCCACAAAACAAAAGACAGTTTTTACTGATCTTATTGTCTATAGAAGAAAAAATAATCACCAAAGAAGTTGCACCTCTTTCTTTCAAAAATGTGAATAAAAAATGGCCAAAGGATTTCACATTATTGTTTACTCGACTCATTTAAAAAACAAACAAAACTTCAAACAAAAAAAAATAAGGTTTATACCCAAGCAATAGATCTTTTTTTAAAAAGATTTTATTTATTTATTTGAGAGAGAGAGAGAGAGAGAAAGCACATGAGTGTGGGGGGTAGGGGCAGAAGGAGAGGGAGAAGCAGGCTCCCCACTGAACAGGGAGCCTGAGCTGGGTCTCCTGCAACTGAGTCACCCAGACACTCCCCCAAGCAGTGGATCTTAAATAAAAAGACATGCTTCAATCAGACCTTAAGGATTTGGAAAATTTTCCATTAGTTTATTATTTCATTTGAGCTTTATCTTGTGACTTATGTTCAATTGTCAATAAGTCTTCATAGTTTAACTTTAGGGATCCTCTAATACCACATACACTCCCACTCCCACTAAGCTAAAGTATTTAATGATTTATGACATGTCTCTGTGCTAAAATCCATCAAAGACTTTTTAAAAAATATGTCTAGCCCTCAAAAAATCCGTTTAATAAGTTTAGCTTTTATTTTCAGTTATTTTAAACAGGCAAGACACAGCAGCATATATGTTCAAAGAGTCCTCTACACATAACAATAATAGCTGCTATTCGTGACTTAGACAGTGAATTTGGAGTTTTCAAGCAGTAGTGGTCAGCTTTTTAATAAGCTTCTCACGTACATATTTCTTTCTTAATTTACCATAGGAGCTGAGAATTGAGAGACCGTGATAATATAGCCCCAAGGTGTTTCAGGTTTAGAGAGTAAAACAAGAATCAGACCACAGGTTTATTTGGAGCCAAACTCTATGCCCTTCTGTTTCATGCCATGTTTGCTCAATTTCCTATTTTGTGTCATTTTTAGAGTCACAAAATTGTATTGTCCTGAGGTTCACACATCCAATATATGAGTTTCCAAAAACAAAACAACTCAATCTTCCTTTTTGGTCCCCTGGATCTCATAAAAAAATGATTAAGATTTTCTTTGCCCTGAACAAGATCATCAATTCTTATAACCTAAATGGGTTTTGATCTGTTTCCTCCATCATCTCAGGGTCCTATTGCCAGGGTATCCCCACGCCTTGTGCTGAGAGTAGTCACTCACTGAAATGCGTCATGTCGTGTACCATTGTGTAAGACCCATGAGTCTTCTAGGCAGTGATCCCAAAAGCTGGTATTATTCACTTAAAAATGCTTGTGAACAGGAGAAAGGGTATCGACCAAGTCTGGTGCCTTCCTCCTCATCCTCTTCCATTCCTTCCTTGATGTCAGACACAGAACGCTTTCAGGAGCATTTGCTTTGAATAAAATCCAATGCAAAATGAATACAGGTCAAAACTGGTTTAGAGAGAGGACCATGCAAGCCAGGTTCTGAAGTTTTCTCAGTCCCTACACCATGCCCAGATGCCCAGATTAGCTTGCTAGGGCTTCCAGAACCACGGATGAGATAGCTTAAGCAACATTTTCTCACATTTCTGGAGGCCGGAAGTCTAAGACCAAGATGTCACAGGGCTATCAGTTTCTCCTGAGGCCTCTCCCCTTGACCGGCAAATGGCCACCTTCTGGCCTGTTTTCACATGGCCTTTTCTCTGGACACGCCGTCTCCGGTGTCTCTTCCTCTTCTTCTAAGCAGCAGTCTTACTAGATTAGGACACCACCCTTATGATCTATTACCATCGATTCTCTCTTTAAAGGGCCTATCTCGGGCGCCTGGGTGGCTCAGTGGGTTAAAGCCGCTGCCTTCGGCTCAGGTCATGATCCCAGGGTCCTGGGATCGAGGCCCACGTCGGGCTCTCTGCTCAGCGGGGAGCCTGCTTCCTCCTCTCTCCTCTCTCTCTGCCTGCCTCTCTGCCTACTTGTAATCTCTCTGTCTCTGTGTCAAATGAATAAATAAAAAAATAAATAAAAAAATAAATAAAGGGCCTATCTCCAAATACAGTCACATCAGGGTTGGCAACTCAACATACAATATCCTGAGATAACACTATTCGGTCCTTACAAAATGCCCAAAACGGGAATTGTTATAACGCGCGGTGAGAAAAAGTGAAATAGAATTATGATCGTTGGAAGCCTAGATGCTGGGCCAGAGGTTCAAATCCAGAGTCCGCTACTTGCTAATTGTGTAATCATCGGTCAAGTTTCTTAACTTCAGTGCTTCATTCATCATCCACAAAAACAGGGGCAACAAGAGCATCTGCCCCTAGGTTATTGCCAGTTGAAATAGGAGTTGGCTCTTAGTAGACGGATGGTTTTAAAAATGGTATTACTCCTGTTTCTCCTGTGGATTATAACCTCATAGGAATTGTGAGAATAAAATGCAAGAGGAAAGGGGGGAACAAGGTATTTGGAAAAGTATTTTTCTTAATTGCAATAACTTATTCCATATAATCGTAGCTGTGAAGATAGGACCAACACAGAGACAGACACTTTAGGTTCTTAAATTTACAGCTTAATTAATTCTTCATTGAGCACCCATGACAGGTTAGGAATTGTTCCAGGCACTTTGGAGACAACATTGAACAAAATGGGCAGGAACGGCTATTCCCCTGAAACTTTCATTCTAGAATGGATATAGATCACCTTCACATTTCACACCCACTTCAGGAGCTGGGGGAAATGAGATCAAATAGTAGGAAAAGAGCCAATCAATTCACAAGGTCATTCAGTAAGTTGGTATTGATCACGTGGCCAGGAAATACACAGGAGCAGTACTGTGTCTGGGGGCTGCGGCATCTGCTCCCCCAGCGCTGCTCTGATCCCTGAGACCCTGCTTTAGGCTTTCTCTGACCCTAACGCCCCTGGCCGCAGGGCCAACCCGTCCACCCCGCCCCGCTCCGGGAGCCGGCCGGCTTCGCCCCGGCCCGCCGGCCGCGCGGTCCCCGCCCACCCCAGCTCCCCGCCGACCGCGGGCAGAGAGCCGGCGGGGAGCGGGCACCGCGCGGGTTTCGAGGCCGCGCAGCGCACCGGGACACTGAGCGCCGCGGCGGGTCTCAAGGTCCCCGCGCGGCGGTCGCCCCGAGTGCCAGTGACTTTGGCTTCACGTCTCCCGACCCACGTCACCAATTTGACAGCCTCGCAGCAAATCAGAGGGCGGCGCTCGCCGGGAGTCCCAGGCGTCCCTGGGAGCTCCTGCGGATTAGAACTCGCCTCTCCTAGCTCCTCCCCTCAGTCCCATTTAAAACTCCCACCGGCTTTCCGAAAAACTGAGGGCTCATTTTCTGCAGCGCCTTCTTCCACTGCAAGATGGTAAGTGAGGAGCCGGCGTTTAGGTAATGCGCTGGGGAAACCTGGGGCTCTGAGAGCTAGTTAGCTTCGCATTTAGAATTTCTTCCGCCTTGGATGCAAGATTTCTGGGCTACCTTGCCCATTAAAAGGGGTCTTCTCTGCTGCGCCATCTGCTTTTTCTTTTCCCCTATCTTCTCTCTCTCTCTTTCTCATTCCCCATCTCTCTCATTCTTTTACCCTCTGTGTTATTTCTACTCTCTGTACTTTTCCCAACTTTCTTTCCCTCTATACCTGCACTCGCTTTTCTTTCCACCTGTTTCCTCTAGATTAGGCGCATATTTGCAAACACTTGGATCTGAGTTAGCCTCCGGGTGTTTGAGATTTGTTTTCTTCTCAGGTGTCAATTGCATAATAGTTCAGCTTTGATTTCAATAATAACCTCAGGGAAAGAGCCTATGAACATGCTTTTAGAATAAAAGAAAATAGTCTTTGATAAACTTTGGGCTGAATTTCTTTGGTCTGCAGTGCCCAAGCTGGACTTGCTTCAAGACTGGACTTCTTCAAAACTTAACTTATTGGGAATATTAACAAGTTGTGACTTAATTAACTTTGCTCTGTGTCTCTCTCTCCTTATTATTTATTTTCTCTCTGTTTATGTTATGCCCAAGAAAGTCCTCAAGTCAATAAAAGACTTGTAGTGGTCAAAAAGAGTTTGTCCAAAGCTGGGCTCTGCTGAAATGAATGGCTTTTTACCTGATTAAACATTGACAAATAATTAAGAATGGCCTGTTGTACAAATTAACCCAGGAAGGCTGCATACCTGCCCCTGCTTGGACATTTGGAAAGAGTGTGTGTTTGAAGTTTGAGGAGTCGGGGGCAGGAGGTTGTTCACTGGCTCAGAACACAGTGGAGAATACATGCCAGGCAGTTAGTAGTGGCAAGATAACTTTGCAAGGGCATAGAGACCTAGTGCTGGAGAGACCTAGAGCCTGCTGTCTTGGCTAACATATTTCAGCTTTGATGGTATGTTTACTTGGAGTGACTACATGTGTCTGTGCTTAGAGTGAGGAGCAAAATGTATTTAGTTATCTCTGGAATGTATCTATATGTCTATATGTCCATTTCAAACCATTTGGACCACCATAGGATCCAGCAGCATTTAAAGCCAGAGGGAGGAGGAAGGAAGGAATGGGGCGAATTTATAATTGAGAAACTAAGAAGCTAAAATAAGATTTCCTTATATGTCATATTCAGTCCATTTCAGCCTTAGTATTCTGGGCTCTGTGTCTTTCAAGGTCATTAGAAATATTATTGAGGTATTTGCTAGAAAGAGCCAAATAGTTCTTACATCTTTCAATCAGTAAGTAGAATTCCTTTTACTTAGATCCTGGATAACCTATAAGATGGCTCAGTCATGGCAACAGAAAATACTCCTGGATATTTACAAATCTGGTCCATCCAATACTAACCTGTTCTTTACTGAGAGGTCCTAAGGAAAGTACTGGGTAAACCAAGATGCTGATTCCCTTTTAGTAATTATTTATTTTGACCACTTGAATTAACCTGGAATCTGTGCTTAGCACCTGTACTGTTTTTTGATTCATTGCATGTAATTTGTGTTTCTTTCTTCCCCCCTTATTCCCCTCCAAATCCCATCTCCTGGGACCCTCCCCACCTCTGCCTCGATCCTTCGTACTGACTTTCACAGAACACTGTTCTGCCTTGCCAAGACCAGTACTTTGTAGGAGGTCAGAGTTATAATTGCCCGTATTCCACTACAACGTCAGGATCTAGTGTTGACGTTTCCACGGAGACTTGGGTCTCTTTCTGGGCTGCTGGTCTCCTGGACAACAGAGAGCCCCAACAAGCACCACAGGCACAGGGTAAGTTCTGCTCGTCTGCTTTCCTGGTAGCTCTGAAGCCCTTTTCCAGCACCCATAGTTGCAAAGCATCATGGGCTATAACCCTGTAGAAGAAGAGATGCTATGCGAAGTTGAAGAAAGCCCAAAGACTCCTGCATTTCACAACCTAAATAAGCTGCTTTTCTATACTTGCCAGATAGTGAAAATGGAATCCTCCCCTTGTCCACTGGACAATATGTATTTCTCCCCACACTTAGCAGTCCTGGAGACTTCCAACCCGCTGAGGGATTTGGGGTTGGGTCAAAGTTTTATAAACAACTTTGTAAGCTGCTTCTGGAGTCAAGATACCAGTTAGAGCATTTCTTTTGGAATTCAGGAAAGTTTCCCTGAGTATAAGAGAAAAACAAGGAAAACTACTAACTTATTCTTTCATTTCCTAAGGAAGTCCCATGAAGAGTATCCTGTAAGTGGAAAAAAAAAAAGATTCCTCTTTGCTCAAAGAAGACGTCAACTTTGGAGGGAGAGAGAACTTTGTGATCAAAATTATGTATTATCACCTGGGGCTTAGTAAACAGTATTTAAAATATTAAAGGAATTTATATATTAACACTCTTGTTTCTAGAAAATCTGGTAGGCACTTCAGAATTAAGTAGCTGAATTCCTGGTTCTGCCACATTATTTTGTGTGCATGTGAATTTGAGAAAAAAACAAACAAAAAGCCCCAAAATATTGAAACACACTTATAAGTCAGGAAGGGAAATGTTCAGTTTTAGCTTTCTGCCACAAGCAACAAAGAAGACAGAAGGCCCAAGAATATGAAACCAAACTGTATAAAATTTGATTCCTGTCTCCTTACTCATCATTCTAATTTAGTCAAAAATATTTCAGTAATATGTCAGTTTCAGTAGAGATGGGCAAGAGTCAGACTGTATTAGACAAGGAAAATAAAATAAAGGTAAACCAGTATAGCATGCCCAAACATATTTGTAGTTATAGTTTGCTCTCAAATATGGAAAAAAAAACCTCTACAAAAGCATAAAAGACATACAAATGATGGCATTTGAGATACATGAGTTCAGGGTACAGTTTTGAGATTTTCATCAAGGTCTTCAGAGAAGAAAGATCCAAATCATTTTAAAGTAGAAAGTGCTACCACTTATAATTCTGAGTACTCACCATAAGCTTTAACTGGTATGCAAATAAGCAGAGATTTTCATCTGAAGAAAAATAGTAGCATCAAGAATAGCATTTTATTTTAGAGCCAAATACTACTTTATCAAGCACTAAACCTTAGAAAATAAGATAGAAACTTGGAAAACATCATGGAATTGCAATGTTATGCTGAGTGGGGGAAGGATCAATAAATATCTGAGTGAATTCATAGTGCAGATGGGATGTTTTTTATAAATTTAGCCAATGGGAATTTATATATTAAGAAGAAATATGACCTCTTAGCTCCTGAAACTTCACCCCTTCAGCCATTTTGGCATATAGTCTATAAATATTTGTCTTTCATAGCATGCTTATCCCTTCTGAAAGGCTTTAAAAGTATTGTTTCCTGTGTGGAGGCTATAGCTATTTTTAGAAAGGTAATTGAATCTATTAAAATGTCTGAGATCCTTCAATGAGCTCTGTATTACACACAAACTGCAAGTGTGTTTTCTCAGTTATCCATTTGGTATTTTTACAAAGAATCATCCTGTGACTCCAGTTTCCCTGTTCCTAACTCATGTTCATGGGAAGAGGCTCAGCTTTCGTCTCAGCTCTACAGAAACAAGCAGGTATGTGCAGCTCATCAGGATACTGAGACTGGACCGACATGTTCTAAGTAGTCTATTCTTTTTTTTTTCTTTACACTTTTATTTTCTTTTGAATTTTCTTATTTGAGTACAGTAGACTCTCAATGTTACATTAGTTTCAGGTGTATAACGTAGTGATTCAACTTCTCTATACATTCTACTCACCACAAGTGTGGCTACCATCTGTCACCATACAACGGTACGATTATATCATTAACTGTATTCGCTATGCTGTGCCTTTTATTCCCATGACTTATTCCTTCCATAGCTAGAAGCCTGTATCTGCCCGTACTCTTCATCCATTTTCCCAACCTCCCACCCCCTTCCCTCTGGCAGCCATCAGTTTGTTCTCTATATTTATAAGTCTGATTCTGCTTTTTGTTTGCTTGTTCATTTGTTTTGCTTTTTAGATTCCACAAATGAGTGAAATCATATGGCATTTGTTGTTCTCAGGCTGACTTACTTCACTTCAGCAGTTTATTCTTAACATCATCCCTTAATGTCATCTTGCTTCTTTTCCTTTGTTAAATTCATGTATTGACTTTCAGCTTAGAACAAAAGTGGATATATGTCCAGAGGGATGGACACGAAGATAGATGATCAGTGTCACAGGGAAAAACAGCAACGACAAAGTCAACAACAACATCCAAAACCCTGTAGGAAGACCTACAGTCAGGCCCTGACTTCACACATTGTAATTATATGACCTCTTGAATCCTCTTTTACCCTACCTATGACATTGAAAGATTTATGCTGCCTTCCTCAGAGGGCTGTTGGAAAGACCAACAGTATATCAAGTGATATACTGAGAGTGATCATATTTTTAATCCATAAACATAGCTCATCACTTGGAGAAGGGATGATGATTATGAAGTTTTTGCAAAGATTGCTTCATTTTCCATGTTTTATTTGTTGTTGTTCCTGAGAGAGTAATTTAATCTAGTGGATATACAAACAGATCAATCTGAAGATGAGGGAAGCCAAACCCCCTCCTTGTTTTTCTTCTTAACGTTCAAGGAAAAAGTCCAGCGAAACCTTTCTAAACACATTTTTCTATATTTAAACAGTTGCATGCAGCTCATTTTCCTTCCCGCGCCCCTTGTGGTTACAATCTTAAAAGTCATATAATCTCTTCAAATACTTTGCAATGAATAAAAAGTTCAGAGCACAAAACTGAACAATGGGGTGGGAGGTGGGTGTAGATTGAATTTAGGCCTTGGAGGACAAGAGCTCCCTGAGGTTTGGTTCGTAAAACAAATAGAATAATAATCAAGTTTAAGCAGGTTAAGGATCAGTGGCATTATTATAAGGTTACAAAGTCAATATAGGAGAGGGGCCTTTTCCATTGTATGCTTTTTGCAGCTCCAAGATACTCTGGTGCAGAAGGAAGAAGAACTTGCTAGGTTACATGAAGAGAATAATCATCTCAGACAATACCTGAATTCGGCTTTGGTTAAATGTCTTGAGGAGAAGGCCAAGGTATGTAACTACTCCCTTTATAAGAGCAGAGCAGTGATTTGAGAATGGAGACCATTTGGGTAAAACTGCTTGATTAAGTGTAGGAGGTGTATTGAACAGCCTGGCTTCGAAGGCATTCATAGGCTAGGTAGATTTTCTGAAGGAAATATAGCACTTCCTCAAGAATTTTTATGTCTCATTTCTTGGACATATCCAGACTGCATATTTTAGCCATATATTACAAAAATAGTTGCTTAAGAATCAAAAACCAGTCTAGGGAATTGCTAAGACGGCAGAGGTTAATCAAAAGACAGAGTTAAATGGATGGAACACTGGAGTGGAAATCAGATCTGAAAGACACTTGGTTCTTTTAATTATCTGCTTGACTTTTAGTAAATCTCTCGTCACTTAGCCTCACTTACCTTCATCTGTAAATGCAGGGGCTGAAAGATTCTTTGAGAATCTCCCCAGCTCTAAAATATTATGAATAGGGCTGGAGCCCAGATCTTTTGACTGGCAACTATATAACACCAATTACATTATCTTTTAGTGAACGTTTTTACCTTATATTTTTTAAATGGACTATTTCTAACTCGAGGACAAATAGCTTGTCCCTAGTCTCTTTCTGTCCTTCTTCCTTTCTTTTGGGTTTTGTATTTTTTTTTATCTTTTTGCCGTTCTGTTATCATTATTGCTTCTGTCATCAATATTTACCTTGCCACTAGACAAGCTGCATTATTTGATATTATTTAATTTAAATTGATGATGCTTCTTACCACTTCCACTGGAAATAACAGTTCCGAGAAGAAAGGGTACCATATCTGATTCCTTTACAATTCAGTTACAATCCAGTCAACTTTGTTAAGAAAAGGAGCACACCTCACAGTTATTAGCTTGGGCTCCTAACTTCAGCCACCATTTTGTAAAAAAGTATATGTATTAAATTAGTAAATGATACTGATTAGACAGTATTTTTTCTCTCTTTTCCCCAGTTGTTCAAAGTGTGTAATAATACATATCACATGAGAGTGCTATGAAAGTTAACAAAATAAGAAGGAGCAGTGTTAGATATCATTTCAATCTGTTGCTCTGTCTAGATTCAGATGATTTAGATTAAATGTAGGCTGCATGATCCTTAGTAAGTCACTAATATGCCTGCACCTCAGTTTCTTCACTCAAGTGGATTTTGTAAAATGAGATTACTATGCACGTAGTGTTCAATACACGATATTTACTATTATTGTCAGTATAATAATAATAATTATTTCCCTGAATTGAAAATTTTAAAATATTATTCATTTCTTTCAACTTCTAAATGATTAGTAAAAAAACATGAATTGTGGTTTCCAGGTAGTTACTTGTCATTGTAGATTTTAATTTAGAAGCAGAAACTAATCCAATTACTTTTATGTAGTGTACGTGTGTTTGAGAGAGAGAGAGAGAGAATAGAATTGTAATCATGTTTTCTAAGGAATTAAGGTGACTAGTAAATATGTGAAGGAGTTTTAATTAGACAACAGTAAGAAAATTATCTTGGTTGACTATCTGACTGTATATTTTCAAATACTACTTCCTTAGAAATTGCTGTCATCAAATGAGTTCTCCAAAGCATGTGGACAATTCAGAAAGGGAAAGAGGAAGCCCAAAGAGCAAAGATATTTTCCTCCTGAGATCCCCCACCACAAAAATGCCAAGAGAAACCTCTCTAGTGAATTTGCTAACTGTGAAGGACAACCTGGGCCCCCCGTGGACCCCTGGGTTCTTCAAACACTTGGGTTAAAAGACCTCAACACCATTGATGACACTTTATCAGCTAACTACAGTGCCCACTCCTCTCATCCCAGAAGAATTGCCAGCACATTTCCCCCATTCCTGGATGATGCAGTTGATTATGAAAATGTCCCCAGGGAGGATCTGCCGATTGCCTATGGAGGGGACTCAGCAACCGCTCCACACAGCACTGCCAGGCACAGGGAAGATTTTCACTTCCTTTCTCAACTTTCAAGTCCCCCAGGAGGGCTGCAAACTCCTCCCTACTATACTTCTGATGTGTCACCCAATAAAACAGAGATGGCCTTTTCCACATCCCTGAGCCCTCACTGTAATGTGAAAACTCATTCCTTCCACCAGGGACAAGCCTTTGTTTGTCGAGATGAGGAGGGAGGCTGGAAGTTTACCTGGGTCCCTAAGCAGTCTTAGTGACCCCCTTCTATCAAGAAAGACTGCCATGAACTCTGTTTACAAAGACCTCTCTTGCACTTGAACCTGACTATTTGGAATACAGAAGCTTTTGCCCTGACTGTCTCCTGCCACTTTAAATGTCACTCTCAATTACCCACTTAAATCTGCAGAGAACAGCTTCCATGAATCCATAATGAAACATGCCTGCTCTTCTTTCACCTAAATTTGACTTGTTTACACACCAGCACCTGCTGTTGACTTCCTCCCTTCGCTCTGTACCTGAAAAGGTATTTTCCAATTGCCTGAATATTCCTTTGAGGCCTACATATGCTATTCCAATTATAACAAGTCTAACAGCTTTCCTCCTTTCATCAAGCAGTTTAAATGTTCACAGCCTCCAACCTCTCACTTTTGTCCTGTCCTGCTCCTCTTCATTTCTGAAAACTGCCTTTCGAGGGAACACAATTTTTGCTCCAGGTGTTTGTTACCGAGTGCTCAGATCGTGGGGGTGGGGGAGAAACAAGGGGCTCTGGACATCATCCTTCCCAGAGACGTAATGTAGCCCTGAGCAGTGTCACATGTAGAGCAGTCCAGTAAGTTATGTGTCTCGTGCAGTTAACAAAGAGCCTCTTCAATGAGTTGCAACTCTACTGACTAAGCGATACCACTGATAAATTAAAAGAGGAAAAAGAATTAAAAGGACTTCAAAATATGCCACGGTATATCAGCTTCTATAGGCACCTGGCATTGCCTCTTTAACCAACATGACTCAAACGAGAACATGTCTGAGGGATGTTCGGTAACAAGTCATCATCCTAACTGCCCAGATGCTACCACACTTCTGGTCCTCCAAGTATAGTCTAGCCCAGCTCTGTCATCGTCTCCCTCATTCATTCACTTATTTGTCTACTCATTTTTTCGTTCATTGGCCCACACAAAACATTTGGGCACTACCTACCATGTACCAGACACGGTGCCATGGGGTGGTGATAAAATAAATGTGAGCAGGTTAGACCTGTGGCCACCCTCATGAGACTTAGAGCCAATTTTTTGCTGTGACCTTGAGAAACCAAGTTCCCAAGTGTGAGGATTCAGTTTTTCTGGCTGGAGAATACAGAAGCTGGTTGAGATCATCATTAACATTCTGTAAACTGAGGCTGGGTCCATCAGCTTTACTCCGACACTCCATCCCAGCTCACTCTTCTCTTTAGTTTTGACAGACATTAGAGGTATATTGGGTGAACTTTACACACAATTTTTCTTAAACATGAGCCATTTGTATTTGACACAAGAAACCATTGCTCTGATCACAGTATTCTTTTTCTGGTATGAGCCCATGTTGTAGGTTAATTCAGTCTAACTCTATGAGAGGAACTTACAGCTAACAAATAGAGACATTAATTTTTAAATATGTGTGCATAAATTTAATGTAAATGTTGACATCAAAGATTTCTCTCTTTCTAAATAAAAAAAATGTATTCTTAGTGTTCGTGTTAGTTCTCCTCAAGCTCCCTATCTTTTGCAGACTAATTTACATATCAAAGATGTGCACCTCTGTTTTTTGGAGAAAAGTTAGTTAGCGATAAAATCCACCATGGTGAACCTCTTTCCTGTTTTTCTGTTTCCCACCTCTCAATAAGTCGTGTTGTACCATCAGTGCCTGAGAACATGAGCGTGCCCTTTGGGACTCTTTGTAACCAAGACATGACTTTTGTTGCTGTTGCTAGTTTGTATTTTGGTGATTGTGAGCAAGTAATCTGTTTTAGAAAGTTTTCTTACCATCTAGTTTTCTTTATAATCCATGAGGGAGAATCTAAGATTTTAACTAATGTTATTCTCCAGAGTATTTTCATGACTCAGGAAGAGATAGAATACATTCTATTTCCTAAAACAAAAACGGTAACAAAGAAGTGCCTTTTACAACTGCAGTATCTGTGCCCCTGGTGGGTGAAATTTATCTTTTTAAAATAACAATTTAAGAATTAAGATTAAAGAATTAAAATTGATTGTACTTTAGGAATCAAGAAAGCAACATAACTATTTTAAAAGTTTAAATGATCTAGCTGTAAAACAAAATTGATCAGTCAACAAATATTTATTTTGCATTTTTGTGTGCCTTATCATGTGTTATAAACCATGAGGAAATACCCAGGCTCAGCACAATGTATTTGGTAGATAAAATAGGGTCTCATAAAATGTAAGCATTTTTAAATGAAACTTGGTCTTGGCCTGGTTTAAAGAAATTATAGCACACTTGTGATAAATTATGGTAACTTGCTCTGGCTTATAACGTGGATGAAAGAAAATTACCACATCTTCTTGGGACTACATATCTACAGACATTGCTACTCATTTGCATTATGTATAAAAATTCTTTTGTTAATGCTTGAGAAACTGGAAATTTCTCTCACCTGAATGTATGTTCTAACTACTATGGTTTTACCATGTCACTCCTGTAAGCTACAGTTAATATTTTATTAATGTAAAATGAGAAATAAAACCTAAGTACTTGTGCTTGTGATGAATACCTTTATATTGTGTATAACATTTTCTAGACATGGATTTTCTTCTCTTAGGTTTTAATCATAATCCTATTGATCTGTACCTCTTTCGTATGATGTATATGGCCAGACCAATCTTCAGCATTTAGGGTTGAAGGGTTCTTTTCTTTATCTAAGATACAATAATGAGGCTTTCAGATGTTAAGTGGCCTAAAGAGTCAAGTGCAACCTAACCTCCTGTAAAAACTAGTATCTGGCATCAATTTTTAACATTTGATGACATTTCGTATGTTTTCCGATCATCTGATAATAAAGCCTACTTGTATCTTGCTAATATCTGGAATATAAGGGTACTTGAAAGCCTCAGTTATGCAGGTGACACTTAATGAATGGGATTAATTTAAAACTGCAGTGATGCTAAACTATAATCTTGAAAAACTGGAAGAAAAAAACTGCGAATCAATGGGAAAAAATTGCTCCATTTTATCTATTTCAAAAAAAAATTTTTTTTTCAATGTGACATTAATTCAACTACCAAGCTACATCACAGATCGAAGGAAAGTGTAGAGTTTAGACATCCAGTGATAATATTTTATAAGTTTACTTCTTGTCTATAAAGGCAGGATACACAAATTTACATTTGTTTCAGTTTACCAGAAGATTCATGGGGGGTAAATATTAGATGCCTCATTTTTTCTTTATTTTTCATGAAACCAAATAAAATTGGTTTACAAGCTATAGATGTATGATGTAAGTATATTTCTTAACATATTTGTCATATTTTATTTACATTTTTTGTTATGTGAGCAAAACCAGACATCCAGTTATAATTATTATGATGGATATTCCATAAATGTAAAATATAATTTAACATTTAATATTTTAAATGACTTTGATTTGTTTGTGATTTAAAATATTTCTAATTATATGTGAGTCAATTTTGTAATGAATTCATGTCTGATAAATAAATGGCAAAAACTTACTCCTACTTTTGTCCCTTATTTTAGAAATTTTTTTTAATGAAGATTAACAAAAAGTTTTCTGTTCTCATTTCTGCCACAAATATTATGCATAAAACATGTATTTTAATTTCCAAATAGAATTAAGATTAATAATTGAGGTACTTATTCAAAAGATAATNCCTACTTTTGTCCCTTATTTTAGAAATTTTTTTAATGAAGATTAACAAAAGGTTTTCTGTTCTCATTTCTGCCACAAATATTATGCATAAAACATTATGTATTTTAATTTCCAAATAGAATTAAGATTAATAATTGAGGTACTTATTCAAAAGATAATAGCCTGTGTCCAGCTCTGCAGGAGATAAAGGAAAAAATATGTGCTCAAACCAACTTGCCCATAAATGAGAGAAACACAGACATGCTTAATCAAAGCAAGGGAGTAATTAGCTCTCATAACCGAGAAGTCTATGCTTTAGCTATGCCTGGATCTAGGAGCTCAAGGAATCTTGTCAGGAATTTGGTCTGGGATCTAAAAGAAGGCTGATGAATAGGGACGGATTCTGGAAGAGTGTTGAGATAGTGCTTGCTACACAAAAGCATGACAGAGACCAGGATGGGATAGGCAATGTAATTCTGAAGAGCAGCAAGCTATATTCCATAAGATGTTTTCTAGTTTTGTGACCTCCTTGTCCTTCACATTGTAATTCTATAAGATGAATAAAGCCTCACTTAAATGTTCTAGTTACAGAATCTGGCATATGAAAATCACATGCAGATTTCCCCTAACTTCACTAGATAGGCCCTAGATCCCTTCCTTAAGAGGAAGATTAATATAGGGGCACCTGGGTAGCTCAGTGGGTTAGAGCCTCTGCCTTCGACTCAGGTCATGATCTCAGGGTCCTGGGATCGAGCCCCGCATCGGGCTNGGCTCAGTGGGTTAGAGCCTCTGCCTTCGACTCAGGTCATGATCTCAGCGTCCTGGGATCGAGCCCTGAATCGGGTTCTCTGCTCAGCAGGGAGCCTGCTTCCTCCTCTCTCTCTNGTGCCTCTTTGCCTACTTGTGATCTCTCTCTCTCTGTCAAATAAATAAATAAAATCTTTTTTTTAAAAAAAGAGGGCGATTAATATAAATAGAAAATGATTTGAGACTTGCCTATCAGGCCAGGAACCCATTACTACATGGAGATTCTCCTATTACCAGTTGTGGATAACCTGGCTTTTATTTAGTATCCTTACAGGGATATTTGATTGATTTTTTTCTTGGAGAACATTACACCTATGCCTCACTCACTTTAAATGACCCTTGAATGTCATCAGGACAGGTTATTGGAAACATCAGGGAGAAATAGGTATCTTGGTTCCCATTTTACAGATGAGAAAACTGGCTCTAAGTTTTTTTATGGATCATGTTATAATAAGTATTCGAGGCCCAAGTTAAATCCTGGCACTGATTTTAGGTCCAATCCTTTCTACTATATCACACAGTGATGATGTTTGGTATGGGCAAATGGGCTTACAGTCCTGTCTGTTACAAAGTATTGTGGGTCTCAGAGCCAGGGACCTGGAAGTATGGTGGGCTCTGACGTCTTTGCTTACATTCATTGGAAGGCTCACCTGGGTCCAGGTCTCTTCTCTTAATCCTCTCATTGCTAAAAGGGATTGTTCACAAGATGCTTAATTCATCCTCTATCATTTCATTAAGAAGTGAATAAATTGAAAACTACTGCAGAAATTTGGAATAAAAAGGGTAGGATGAGAAAGATATACTACTTATGGTAAAAAGTATTATTAATATGTTTCTTAAATGAAAAAAGTTGGAAAAGTGAAAAGAGAAATATCTCTTCTAATTGCTTCTGCTCATAGAAAGGCTTAATGTAGCTAGCACCTCATAAGCAACGCTCACGTGCGGGCCCTCTCCTCTCCTCTTGTACGGGAAAGATTTTATATCTGTTCGAGGAAGGGCCNCGCTCGTGCGGGCCCTCTCCTCTCCTCTTGTACGGGAAAGATTTTATATCTGTTCGAGGAAGGGCCTTACTCCCTTTCTCGGCAATCCTTTTAAGTATAACTCTAAGGGGCAGGAAAGTAATTGAAGAAGCATGTTTATGTGCTGATCCCACTCCTAACACACAGGGAGCATTCAATATGCTCTCTTTGGAAATCAGGGGTTAAATAATACCTTTTCAGGGACACAGCAGATGTTTGTTGTTGTTGTTTTTTCCCTCATCTCTCTTCCAAGCTTATAATCTGAAATAATAAGGCATAGAAAGGGTGTTTCAAGGTGATTTCTAAATACCCAGTGCCTGGTCCCTCTGGGAAGATACCCAGGATTACAGATCTATAACCATGAGCTTTCTAAAGGTAATGTTTCCTCAGGGTCCCCCAATTGCTCTGAACCTGAGAGCAGAAGCCCTTTAATAAGTGTGCAGTGAGAAGTCAGAACCTCTTGTTTCAATCAGGCAAAGGGCCAAAAAACACCCCTGGTTTTTTTTGGTCTCCTGTGATTTGCTACCTTACAGAAGCCACAAAGTCATTCTTCTTCCAACCCTGGCACACAGGGGAGTTGTCATGGCTGGAACAAGGGAGTGGCGTCTGCACGGTGCAGCCCATGGCGCCACCCATTACTAGAGCTGTGCGTGCACCCCAGGAATCTCAGCCTCCTTCAGCAGTGGGGCACCATCCTGCCAGAGCCTTAGCCTTTCTTTCTCTTGCTTTGAAGGATCATAAGTAGTTCACCACCTCGTTCTAGGGTCCTCATTCCACATTTCTACAACAGTTTTAATGAATAGGCTGCTTTCTTTTGAAATGATAGAGGATGGATGGGGCTTCTTGCAAACCATCCTGTTAGCAACAATGGAAGAAAAAGGACTGGAGACCTACCCTAGCCCTTTGATGCATGCAAATAGTATCCTTTTAAGGACCTTAGAATGAGCTCTTAGCAGATTGTTTAATATCTATGATAATTCTTAGAATTTATTCATGTCGGGAGATAAGAATAGAGACAAAGATTCACACTCCCCTTTCTTATAGTGCAGTGATATCATGCAGAGCTCTGCTCAACAAATCAGATTCCTTTACTCACAGCTGTATGACCTCAAAATTAATTCAAACTTCCTTAGCCTCAGTGTACAGTTGACCCTTGAACAGCATGGGCGTGAACTGCACTGGTCCACTTGTGTGGAGATTTTTTTTGATAACTACAGTACAGTACTAAAATGTGTTTCCTCATCCTTATGATTTTCTTAGTAACATTTTCTTTTCTCTAGCTACTGTATTGTAAGAATATGGTACATAACATATAACATACAAAATATGTATTAATTGACTATGTTATTGGAAAAACTTCAGGTCAATAGTCATTTATTAGTAAAGTTTTTGAAGGGTCAAAAGTTGTATATGGATTTTCAACAGCACAGGGGTCAGTAGCCCTAACTCCCATGTTGTTCAAAGGTCAAATTTTATACCTGTAAAATGGAGATAATGTTTACTCTATCCCAAAGTTTTTGAGATAATCTTATAATATTAAAAGATCACGTGTACGGGCCCCTGGGTGGCTCAGTGGGTTAAAGCCTCTGCTTTGGCTCAGGTCGTGATCCCAGGTCCTGGGATCGAGGACCGCATTGGGCTCTCTGCTCAGTAGGAGAGCTCCTCTCTCTCTGCCTGCCTCTCTGCCTATTTGTGATCTCTCTCTCTCTGTCAAATAAATAAATAAAAATCTTTATAAAAAAATCACATGTAAGTTAAGATTCAATCATTTATCACAAACTTCACACAGAATAAAAGTCCCTTTCTATTTAATTTCTGAGTGGAAAACTTCATACTTCATAAAATGCAACACTAAAAATCAGTTATACGTATTTCCACTGATTCACTTCAGTAAATACTCACTGTTTTTCCACTATGTTCAAAGCATAATTTTATGTTCTACAGACAATTACCCATGCCTTAAAAGAGTTTACAAGTTGGTTGTGGAGGGAAACTAAGAAATAATTCATTGAACACTTGAGGTCAGAGACATTCATTGGGTGAAAAGTTAGAATTGCATGAGTAGAGGTAGAGGTAGGAGGGAATAAAGGAGAAAATATCAACAGGCAAAATATGAGGAATATTCAGAGAATGATGACTAGCCCAGGTGACTTCACGGTAGAGTTTTATAAAATAAAGTATTTCTTTTGAAATACAGCAAGAATTTCTGTACAATGAAACGCTGTAGCATCTAAAAATGTTCTGTTAATCATAAAAGTAAGGTGAAACCTGTAAAATCAAAAAGGGTAAGGACAATAACTTAGATATTTTATTTGCATCCTTAAAATCAATTTGGTCATCATTTTCATGTTTATTTACAATGGTATTAGAATAGTAACCAATAAGT
>LNAC01000824.1:109929-278169 GCA_002007465.1 Ailurus styani
TACAGTCCTCATATATTGAAAGGACATTCAAAAATATGATGGATGTGAAAATTTCAGATATCGTTTAGAAGTTTAACTCAATAAAATTACTTCAATCGATAGGAACAACACCTAATTTTTTTAAAAGATTTTATTTATTTATTTGTCAGAGAGAGAGAGAGAGAGCACAAGCAGGCAGAGTGTCAGGCAGAGGCAGAGGGAGAAGCNTGAAATAACTTATTATAAAATGAAGGGAAGAATCTCTAGGGGGAGATTGGGTGGCTCAGTCAGTTAAACATCTGCCTTTGGCTCAGGTCATGATCCTGTGGTCCTGGGATCAAGCCCTGCATTGGGTTTCCTGCTTAGTGGGGAGCCTGTTCTCCTTCTCCGTCTGCCCCTTCCCCCTCTCTTTCTCCCTCTCTCTCTCTTTCTCAAACCAATAAAATCTTTTTAAAAAGAAAAAGAAAAGAATCTCTTATATACTGTGGATAACAAAGTAAATTATTTTGTCAACCACACTTTTTCTTCTTTTTCCTCCAAAATATTAGAAAGTGTAAAGAGCAGTGATTTTTGTTATTTTAAATGTATTCAACTTCACTTTATATATGTGACTATTTTAGGGTTTCCCTTTGTGTTTTCTCCATTTGCTTAAAAGTATTAGAAAATCATGGCTTATCTGAAAGTCTGAAGCAATGTTGATTAGTTTTTCTCTAAGACTGTACTATCATCCCTTGCGGGTTACTATATTTTTTAGCTTGATGAAAGATACGGAATGTCAAAAATTTCTTCCATGCCAAATATTGATAAGCATCTTTTCTAGTACTATTAATTAACCATCAAATTATAGTTCTATAAGACTTGCCCTAATTATATATTGCATTTTTATATATGCATATGCATTTATAAACTTTAAACTCCACTTTTTATATGCAAAGGAAATGAGTCATGAAATATATGCTAAATGACAAAAGCATAAACATAATTGAAACTTCCTTACATGAAACAATTTAATAAAAATGTATACATAAACACAGCAACAAATGGAAATGAGATCAACAAGAAAAAGTGTATTATGTGGGGAGCAACAGGGTGGCTCTGTTGGTTGGGCAACAAACTCTTGATTTCGACTGGGGTTATAGTCTCAGGGTTGTGAGGTCAAACCCCGCATCAAACACTGCTTTGAGTGAGGACTTTGCTAGAGATCCTCTCTCTCTCCCACTTCCCTTCCCACCTCTCTCTCTCAAATAGATAAATAAATTCTTTTTTAAAAAAGTGTTTTGGGGGACGCCTGGGTAGCTCAGTGGGTTAAAGCCTCTGCCTTCGGCTCAGGTCATGATCTCAGGGTCCTGGGATCGAGCCCCGCATCTGGCTCCGTGCTCAGCAGGGAGCCTGCTTCTGCCTGCCTCTCTGCCTACTTGTAGTCTCTCTCTCTCTGTGTCAGATAAATAAATAAAATCTTTAAAAAAAAGTGTTTTGGGTTGGAACCAGTGTAGGAAAGAGAACTCTGTATGACATTTTTTTCTCATTTATATTTCTGTTACTATCCAAACCAAAACAATTGGCAGAAAAGCTAGAGACCTAATAACCAAAGATAATGAACAAAGGTCATGGTGATGAACATGTGATGAATTTCCATCCTCCCAAAGCAGTGAATAAAAGAGGTGCAATAAAAGTGGGGGGAAAAAGGTTATGTGACTGAGTTAGACATTCAAGCAACAAATACTTGAGCTATTTCATTCCTAGATGAGAAAATGATTTGTAAGCCATGGAAGGGAAGAATTCCAGGTTTTTATTTAAATCATTCTTTTAGCTATCCAATTATGTATCCTGAATTCATCATAATTTTTAATAAAATAATACCACTTCTAAAGTTAATATTATTAATGTACTAAATTGCATTTACTATTGTTGTTTATTAAATTTTAAATACACTTATGTTAATTGATTAAAATAAAAAGCCGTCAGTGTCTTTAGGTACAGTGATCAAAAACTCACGTGTGCATGTTTGTGGATTTTTAACAAAAATGTGTGATAAGGAGCAACCTCTTGTAGGAAAAGGAGTGAAGTTCACATTGCTGTGTGGGAGGGAGCCTGGGACATAATTTCCTTCCAGAATCTCAAAGGGAAAGCAGGGCAGAAACCTTTGTCATTTAGGCTGTTGCCATTCACCTTCATCTTTTAATATGGCTTTTCTGTCAAAAAGAGGAGATTGTAACTAATGTCTGACCATCTGCTTTTCTTTTCTTTCCCCTTCTCCTTTCTCTTCCAACTTGTCTATAATCAAGTCCTAATATCCTGCCAAGGAAATATTTTTTTTCTCCCTGAAGTGTGGCTGTCAATCTTATGATCTTTCTGCAATATTATTTTGAAAGTCAAAGCTGAATTTCAACACTTTTTTTTCCTTTTGTACACTATCATGACAATTCTGACCCTCTACCAAGCCAGAGAGAGATGACTCAGCTTGTTTAGAGACACCATGTGCAGTAAATATAAATAAAAATCTGATTACTCTCCATAAAATATTTTCTTAAATCTAAAAGAACTAAGAAAGTGCTCAGTGCATCTTTACTATCTCATAGATTTCTGTAATCTGATCAATAGACTTTGGGATCTACTAAAACCAACACTGAGAAATACTGACATTTTGGATGACATTTATTGAACTTTGAGTCTCCAATTCTACAAAGCCCAGTTAAAGCAATCTTCACATCATGCCCGGAGTCAACTAAAACTTAAAACTACTAATAAGTTTCAAAAATTGCTGATTTCCGCACAATTTAGAATGGATTATCATTTTCTTCATAACAGTTGTATGGCTTTAGGACATTACTTAAGCTTTTTAGGACTTTGACTCATTTACAATACTGGCAGTATAATTGTACCTAACTCAAGTTTTGAAGCAAATAGTAAATTGGTTATATTGAAATATTTAAAATTGCTTCTGACACATAGTAAGTACACAGAAATGCTTATTATCATTATCACTGTCATGATCACCTATAAAGAAAAGCATCAGCATAGAATATGAAAGCCTGGAAGTAAAACTTATGAGAACTGGAAGATATTTTTAAAATCATCTAGAACAACTGTATATAGCTCCTGTTACAAGTATAAACAGAAAGTTGGTAATTTAGAAATGGACAAGGACTCTGTGACTAGGAAGAATGGTCAACTGAATTGTGATAGCTTGTTCTCAGGGTATCATTGTGCTCTTAGGTTGGTCTCTTCAACTTTATTGTCACTGCTGCTATTGATATGTATTAGACATATGAGGGATGTGACTTACTTAAATCTATGATCATTGATAAGCTCTTGCTTCACTTTAGCATTGCAAGAGCAAGATAATGATTTATTTTTATCAATAATGTGTATTATTTTTAAAATCACACACTTATGAGAGAAATAACAGAAAATGGATAAGAAAAAAGAATAAGTACAACTCTGAAACCACTATGCACATTTCTGTATACTTCTCTTTTCTTCTACACACAGATGTATATATTTCATTTTTAAAAACCAAAGGATTGTGTTTCTTTTTTATGTAAAACTGTATACTTAAAAATAACTTCAGTAGAAATCTTTGTTCATATACAAGGGGAGGTAGGAATTTTGGAATAAATGATCTTTATGGGTTTTCTTTTATTTTTATCCCAAGGACTCTATGATTGATTTTTTATAAAGATGCTTATTAAGGTAAAGCTGCTTGAAGACTTTAGTGGATGATTATAGCTGGCTATTATATCCTTTTGCCAATAACTTTAGAATATGCATTTGTTGACACAGAGAAACAATAATTGCCCTGTTGAAGCCAAAGTGTTGGAAAAAAAAAAATGCTCTTAATCCTATTGCTCTGACCAAGGTGCTGAAATGGGCCCCTGAAATTGCATCCCAACTGTCAAGAGGCATAGGAAAGTGGTAATTGTTTTCCATTGTATTTCTAATCACATCCAAATGAACCATATAGTAACGTACTAAATAAATCTCAATATCAACCTTCCCCCATCCTGGCAAAGAAAAGCAGGTTACTATAACCAAAATTATAGCCAAAGATTAATATCAAAGCCATGTTAAACCCCATTTAAAAATACTGACGTTTGGAAAACAAGCAAATTTATATGACACATTGAAGAGACCATAACATAAACATATATACACCAGCGATGTTGCAAATAGATATTCCAGTATATACATTAGGATTACTCTAATCTAATGTCATTACTAAATAAGGCAGTGAATTTATGAAAACATATTATATTTTCTCACTTTTATCACTGAATTTAGTATCAAATTTAGGCAAGGACCCCGATCCACTTCTGTGCCAATGTCTGCTCTCCCAGGAATCTCACTTCTCTGTTTGTACTAAAATCCATTCTACTCCTAAAGTCTTCCCTCATTATTTACACATTTTACCATCTAAGTGTCATTAAATATATTCGACATATATCTCTTAAGGGAGACCACTCAGTTTCTGGCTGACCACTCAGCTATTATGTTTCGAACATCCATCTGTATTTCATTCACTCAATAAAAATTACTTAGCACCACATACCAGACTATGTGTGGAGGGAAAAAAAAACAGTGAGGATGGGAGATAAGACAAATACAAATATGTTTAATACACATGTTTTAAAATAGTACATTCCATAAGAGAAAAAATAATGGTGTAGTCACTAAATATGAAAAGAGATTGACTACTGCTACTTTGGGAGAGGTAGTTATTGGAAGAGTATGAATAAGGACTGGGGAAGTAACATTTCATCTGGGCCCAGAAGGATTGATAAAATTTTGACTAGTGGAGATTGGAAGAGCATTTGAGAGGAAAAGAAATAGTGAGAATAATATCGTATAGGAAGAAATTTAGGGCACACGAAAGAAGTGGTAAAACTAGGAAATTAGGTGGTAATAAAGTTCAGAGAGCCTCCAATTCAACTAGAAAATTTTACTATGTTTAGACTTATTCTTTAGGAAACAGGGATTCATTCAGGCTTTTGAGAAAGAGAATTATTCACTCATATTTTAGGAAGATAAAGATAGCAATAAATGTAGTGGGCAATGAAGGGGAGTTAGAAAAATAGGGAGTTATGTGCATACCCTGTATTGGCAGCAATACAGAAAGGAAATAGAAAGGATGGCATTATTTCTTAACAACTTTTTTAATACTCTGCAATTCCCATAAAGAAAATACTTAAATGTTAATTCATTATGATCATAATTTTCAAATGAACTGGAAAACATTTATCTATCATGATAGTTATTCAAAAATTTTTCATTGATCAAATACAAGGTTAATTGGGTGCTTAATATAGATAGTAAATTTGCTCAATTTAGGGAATAAATAAGGTTATCATAATACATACCCTTGTCCTCAAGAAGCTTATATTCTAGTTTGGGACACAATGTATAAATATAAAACATATATCACTATAGAATAGCATAGATTAAAAAAACATATTGAGAGGATTTAGCAATATGATATAAAGGGAAAAACACTACAGTGAGAATCTGGAAGTCTGAGTTCAAACTCTGGGTGTCACTTACGGTGTGAGTGAACTTGTGCCATAAGTCAGTTACTTCAAGACATAAATTCTGATACAGAGGTTTGCATGCAGGAGATTTTCATGAGCATGTTCTCAGGAGCAACACCTCTAAGGAAAATGCATGCAAGTCTTGGAAAAGAGAAAAAAAATTAATGTGCTGTGGTCAGCGCAAAGTCCTCAGCTAAGTGGAGAGCTCCAGAGCTGAGATGGCCCTTTATGGGCCCAGCAGAGGATGGGAAGTGGCCCTTTAGAATCAAAGCGAAAAGCCAAATTTTTGTAGCCTGACTTTAGAAATAAGATTAACCTTGGGTGGGATGGCTTCCTTCAGCTGAAGTCAATTCCTGGAGAACTGAGGGAAGAATGCCTTGATCCTGAAAGAGATTTTGGGTGATGCATCAGCTACAGCACTCCTTATGATGTACTCCTTGCAACTGCTTAGATCCACTTACCTCAATTGTAAGTTCATCCCATTTGGAAACATCCCCTATGATATTCTAGTTGATATTTTCCAGGAGAAACTTAGAAGAAGAATTTAAAAACTACGATGGCCACAGAGAAGCTCATCATGGGACTACAGCTGATACTCATCATATCTCTTATTTATTATCCATTCTAGATGCACATAAACTTCTGCTAGCACTGCTGCTCATCTAAGTGACTCACCTTATGGCGTACCAGCCTGTCATCCCTGTGTAGTATGAGGCTCTGATCACCATGATCTTCTCACCATGGTCAGCTACAACTGATGCACTTGTCCATTTACCATCAAATTGGTCAAGAGAGTACTAAGAGTTGCTACAGTGAATAAGGGAGATGTCAAGCATTCCCTCCTCATCAGCACCACGTTACAGTCCCCTGCTCTTCTCCTGATGACCAGGATAAACTACCCATGCCAGTGTTATGATTCTTTTCCTTATCTCTTAGTTTCTTGGCATAAGGAGCCCAAATGACTTGGCAGCACCAATAGCTTAAAGTTCAGTAGGATTTGTACTGTTCTGTTGTTGGAAGTGTTCCTTCTCTAAGAAGATGGCGTCTGGAAAACAGACTAAAGCATAATTTCTCTGAGTCAGTGGAAGTAAGGGTAATGGACCATTCTTACTTCCTCTCCTTTGATCTGTACCCATATATTCTATCTGATGGAGATCTAGTGTCATAAATGGGTCATTGATTTAAGATATAAACCACATCTTGGGGGACAACATATCATCCTTATGGATTGTCACCTCCAGGTTGGTACCTTATCTGCATCTACTCAGTCAAGTTGGCAGATTTTGGGTGGGATGGTATGTGATGAGTCATATGCCCACTTCCATACCTTTTTTGGTAGTTTACTTTTTCTGAGGTAATATTGTGCAGTATTCTGAGTGCTAGATTAAAACTTTATATGCCCTTAGATAGTGGTGCTGGCCAAGACCCTGAGGACTAGAAGACAGGCCTCTAACTTTAATGTGTATCTACCTCAGTCAAAATGAATTAGTGTTTTTTTGTGATGAAAGTCATCCTGTGTAGTCACCTTGAAACCAAATAACTAATCAGTCTCCTGTTCCATCTTGGTCTCTGTTGATGGCAGGTTTATACTAAGCAATGGCTAGAGTGAAATCAGATTTGGGTAGTTGAAGACCATGTTGGTAGGTTTGTGTATGCATAGCCTCCATCTCCACCAGCAAGGCTGCTCCACTTGGGAGCCCATTGTGCTGCACTGCAGGCCAGGGGGACCTGTCCCATGGTAGATGGTATTAACTTATAATAAGAAGAATTTCACAGCTGATGTCCATGCCAATAAGGGATTTTTTGTGTATTATTGTCTCTAAGAGTAACATTAGAGACAGAATCAAAAGTTTCCACTTTACTTTCCCTACTTCAATAGCTCCAAGAAATCGATATGGGGTTCTTCTGAGAACCAAATATATCCCTTCCAATTATGCATTCAAAGACCAGAGAAGCAATTTCTGGGATGTCTGTGAACCTAAAAGAGTTAATGTCAGTTAACCCTGAGCCAGAGTTGCACTTATTATCAGGTTCTCAGACACAGCTACCTTAACAGCAGGACCATGATAATGACTCAGGCTTTCAAGTGTTAACATCAACTTGAATGGTATTCTACAGTTCTCAAAATGTCACAGCATTCACATTTTAATAGTGTATGGTTATCTGATTATATGCCTGTAAGTCCTTTGGGAGATTGGAGGAATCATAATTGTATACACATGCCATGATGTTCAAAATCATTCCTCATGAGGACACAGCCTTTTCATTCATTAATGGATTAATTAATGGGGATTGAGATTGTCTCAGATTGGAAACTGGGCAAGGGAACCAAATCTTTTATTGGAGTGTCTGCTTGTATCCTTGTTGGCTGACTACTTCCCATAGAAACACTGTGTCCTTTGATTCATCTACCTAGTTCTTGGGCTGCACATTGACATGGGCACTCATTACCATAATGACTTCAAACTTGCTGTCATCTGGCTTCTCTAAATAAGAGTATTTTATCCCCATTGCTACCAGTGAGCCAAATTCTTAGCTTCTCTTACCTTCTACCCTTGAACAAGAGAGGATGGCCATCACTGAGCTTTTCAAATTTGCTAGTTTCACTCTCATCAGTGCATTGCTAATGACTTTGGTAAACAGAGTCATGGGGCTCTTTTGTAACATAATCAGCTATTGGGTTTTCTTGTCTCACTTAGTAAATCCACTATATCATGCCCACTTCTCTAATCATTACTTCACCATCTGCCTTAGTATTTCTGGCATTTCTACTTCACTTCCATGCAGGCTATCATTTCTTTCCAGCGTCTAACAGCATTTTAACAGTGTATTGTGCCATGATTCATGGTTCTTCCTAAAGTGTACATCTTGCATCACTTATTTTTATCAACTCTCTGCTCCTCTTTGACCCAACACATTTAGGATCCATTTCACTATATATACCCAAGATATCCTTATGCATATTTTACAAGAAAAGCTAAGACATTTGAGGCATAGAAAGAGTGTTTATAAATGATGATTATGTGTTGAGACTTAATGTATAGCTATTGGCATTCTAGTTTAACCTGATGATCCTCACTTACATATATTTTACGTTTACATCATGTGGCACATGAAACATAAAGCTTGGTGCATTTTTCAATAGATCACCACTTGCAATGTGCACAACTTTGAACATACACGTGCGTGTACGCACACGCACATTCACATATTCACACATATGTATATACACACATTCTCCCTCATCCTGGACTAAGGAGTAACAAAATTTTAACCTAGGTCAAGGGATAAGAGGGAGAGAAGCTCCAATCCTTTAATGTTTAAGTGCCTCCAGTTACGCATGAGTGAGAAGAGTGAATTCAATTTGCCAAATAGGTCAGCAGACAGTACTATGAAAGATCAGAACAGTCTGGTCATGGATCACCTTTTCTAACACAGGTCCATTACCCTCCATTTTAGTGGATGAACATTACCCAGTAAATCAAGCCTGGATTATCCAAGATGAAATAGTGTATGCTGCCAGAAATAAAGTGGGCACAGGAAGACAGAAAAATTGCTAGTTTAAGATTGGAACTCTTTGGAACCTAACTTACCAAGGCCAAGTTAGAGTACTATGAGGTCATATAGTCACAAGAGAAAAGCAATAATTATTGCAGGGATGAGATATATTGCCAATTTCAAAATAGTTTTTACATGTGAAACTAGCAAAGTTGATTGTGACTAGGTGCTAAAAAGCAAATACTACTAATTAATAATCTCTTCTGAGAAACTAAGCTGATTTTTTAATGATTATCAGAGTTCTGGGGGTTTGTCTTATTGTTGACACCATGGCCAAAATACTGTATTTTAATGAAATCTAAGTATTCAAATATGTCTTTGACTTTTGTAATTTGGCATTTTATCTATCATATTTAATCACTTAGGGTATAGCCTTCCCTCGTGCCTTTCCCCATCTTTTTGAGGAAATCAATGTTGTCTTTTCAGCATAAATCTCCCATCAAAAAAATATTTCTTACATGGTTTAGTTGGAATAATTAGTCCTTATAGAGGTTTGATAAGAACACTTAAAAATAGAAGAATATTGATTTCATTAAATGAATAAAAAGAAAGAGTGCTTTTAAAACCTCTTTAATTAATTTCATTTTAAGTGGCTCCATTAAGAAAAAAAGTTTTCAGGTAAGATATGGGGAAGCTGGCATAACTAAGGTTGCTCTCATCCACGGCACCACATATTAAGTTGAAATTTCCATTTCTATTGAACAAATATGGCCTAATACTGGTAATGTCATATAACTTAATCTACCTGAATAGGCATCTGTAACATATTTTAATGGAAAAATATCTCAAAGTGCTTAGAAAATTAAGCTGGTAAACTAAGTATATAAGCAAAGAGCTAGAAGTGGCTACTTCACATTTGGTACCATATAATTAAAATTAGTATTTCTTTTCTATGAATTCTTGCCTTGATTCTAAAATAATGCTATTTAATTTCAAAACTGACAACTAATTCAGATAATTTGTAACCATTAAATATTCTTGAGAATCAAGTCCAGATGTAAGGTTAATAATCATTACAAAATGCCAACCCAGCCCACAATTTGATTGTTACTTAAAAATTCTGTCTCAGATTTTATTGAATGAAAAAATTTCCTCTACATACAAAAGTGAATGTCTTCACCTGGAGACTATCAACAGTCTCTGTAGTATTCCAAATATGTTAGAGGGTAAGGTTATAGTTATTTATACTCCTCAGTAATAAAGCAAAGCCTCTAACTCAGATAGCCTTCTTTTTTATTTATTTATTTATTTATTTATTTATTTATTTATTTATTTATTTATTTATTTATTTCACAGAGGGAGAGAGATCACAAGTAGGCAGAGAGACAGGCAGAGAGAGGGGGAAGCAGGCTCCCCGCTGAGCAGGGAGCCCGATGTGGGCCTCGATCCCAGGACCCTGAGATCATGACCTGAGCCGAAAGCAGAGGCTTTAACCCACTGAGCCACCCAGGCACCGTCAGATAGCCTTCTTATTTTTGTAAATTACTACTAACATTTTTGGAATAATACTTTAGAGGAATATACATCTTGCTGCCTACCTTGAAGCCACTCCATTGAAAAATCTGTCATTTGCATATGTATTTAACTAGCTAGGTCAGCACACACCAGTGTATGGTGATCTACTTTTTTCCAGTGGTGCAAGCATAATAGTGAAATAAGGAGACACTTATAAGCCAACATGTAAGTGACTTCAGTGGCTAAAATCCAGTGTCTGAAATTACTAATGCCGTTCTGTGCTGCAGCAAATTATTAAAGTAATTGTTCTAGAATGATTGTCTTGTAAAAGACTGTTTCCTAGATCAGTGTGCCAATATATGGCAAAGAAATATATGCCAGGCTTATCTCTAGATCTAGAGAGCAAAGTAGCTCCTTATATTCTCCTAGCACCTAGGACAGTGATGAAAACATTTCATAAGTATTCAGAAAGGGTGTGTTAAAATAACAAAAGAAGGGGCGCCTGGGTGGCTCAGTGGCTTAAAGCCTCTGCCTTTGGCTCAGGTCATGATCTCAGGTCATGATCTCAGGGTCCTGGGATCGAGCCCCACATCGGGCTCTCTGCTAAGCAGGGAGCCTGCTTCCTCCTCTCTCTCTGCCTACTTGTAATCTCTCTCTCTGTGAAATAAATAAATAAAATCTTTAAAAAAATAACAAAAGAATAAATACATTAATTAATGAACCCTTTAGTGATCAGGTAATACCTCATGTGTATGCAATACCTTAACATTTATCAAACACTTTCAAATATATGCAATGTAATTGAATACTCAAAGTATGTATGATGTACTGATATGCACATAAAATTTTGGAATTTTATCCTCATTCCAAATGAGAGGATTAAGGTTTGAGTTCTGTTTTTATAATTTTTTATGCTAAGATAACTTTGAAGAAGTAAACATACTGAGTCTTAATTTCCACATCTGTAAATAGAATTGATGGAAATTCTGCCATCAGTGCTACAGCAAGAATTGAGAGATTGCATGTAAAAAAAATTATAAAGATAATTCAAGGGTTGGAATGTCTAATCAGAAATGAAAAATCTTCACGTCTGGAAATTAAGTTACTTGACCAAAGTCCATAGCTTCAAATCTAGTTTCTATGATGTAGGTTACAACAATGCCCATTTTTGTCATTTTTATGAACCCCCGATGACATATTGTGTTCATATAGTTATAGCAAAGAAGATAGTATTTTATTATGAACATCATATTCTAACATTTCGTTCAAGGCCTCAGTTTTCCCTCTTTTAATGCTCATTATAGGCTTCTATGAATGGTTTGTATTCATGAAAGGAATAAGGACCAGATACCCAGATTTTCCTTCAGTGACTAGAGAGTTGCATCATTAGTACAGGCAAATGAATGGTCAGATTCAGGAATTAGTTCCCAAGAAAACTTCCTCTCCAAACCCTATCATCAATGGACCGATCATTACTCTTCCCTCTGTTCTTCCTAGCACAACATACGTCTGTTCCCACCTTTAATTTACATTCTTAGCTTTGTGCAAGCCTTTCTAACTGGTTCTCACAATCATTCAGATATTTGTTCGTATCCACTCTATGATTCTCTGCTAATGGCACTAAGGAATACCAGGAAGAATTAGATTTTGGAATAACACTTTGGCCTCTGGAAATCTAGGAATAGGGAGCAGTAACTTTCTGGTAGTTTAATAAACAGCAAGAAGTGCCTCTGATCCTGTAGAAGATTAAGTGCTCAATTCCATTCAACTACTTCATCTTTTCAGCTTACTTTATTTGAAAACAAAGGGATGTTATCATTGATGAACCTACTAGTAATTATACATGGAAGCTTCAGTTTTTAGACCTTATATTTTTCTACGGATTGCAACCAGATGCAGCCTTTCCCTTAGAGAAACTTCTTGTGCCTTTCAGATTAAACTAGATTCTCCTTATTTTCTCTCCCATGGGACCCTGAATATTTTCTTTATGGCAATTCTGACAGTTTGTAATGATTCACTGAACAAGATAATGTCTATTATCCTATTAGAGTGTGTGTCTCTGAGGACAGGCAAGTTCCTGTCCTCAGTATTAGTATTAGTGTAGTATTAGTAATAGTATTCATCTTCTTCTGGCTCAGGGCCTATGACAGTAACTGGGACATAATGCTGTCCCACAACTGTGTTGAATGACTGTATGGACCTTCCAGAGCGTTTGTCTCAATGACTTCCCCTTCTGTTAACATTCCTTACATCAACCTGCTAGGAAGGGATCCAAGGAAGACCTTGTATTTTAGCCAAAAAAATGAAAACTCCATCAGGGTTAGATATAGTATAGGGCAATTACTTTAATGTAGCAATTTCTCACAAAAGTCATGAGGGGAAAGTTTAAAGTTAAAGCCTTTGAAACTAAACAAACTCCACCTTTCCTCACATATTTTTATACCAGTTAGAAATCTTCCTAATCTGATTCATCCCAAATTTGAGCTATAACTAAACCTACTCATACATATGATATGTCACTTTCTCTTTCCCTTTTTGAATTTTTAGAAAATTCAAAGATCTTGGAGACTTGTCCTCCCATCAGGAGGACATATGTGATGTGTGTGTGTGTGTGAGAGAGAGAGAGAGAGAATAAAGGGGACGGGGACAGCTGAGAATGACTCTGCAAAATATGGCACTAGAATTGGAATTTTCAGGGGTTCTAAGATAGAAGTCACCCTGGTTTTCAATGTAGGGAAGATAAACATAGAAATCTGGTGACCTAGGGGATTAATCTCTCCTCTAAGTGATTCTGCATTCTTTCTTTTTTATTTTTTTTGTTTTGTTTTGGTTTTCGTTTTTTGATTTTCTTCTTAGCTGCTGTGGATCCCTTCGGAGTGTGCTGTTCATTTCAGCATGGATGCACTCAGCAGTCTGTGGCCCGCTGGGCTGTTTTACTTCACTGCCGGGTCCTGCTTGCCAGCTTTTGTTGGGAAATAACAGGAGGTCAAACACGGTGTCAAGAAAATGTTGGCATAGGTAGAGAAACAGATATTGTATTAGTTGCAATGAATTCAGACCTACTGATGGTAAGATTAATGAAATCCGTGTCTGGCACTCTCTGTTGCTCAAGGGAGCTTACAATGAGCATAGCCTGGACACTGGAGAGGGCCAGCAAGCCCCCTGGCCTGTGGCCGGCTTTATCAACCCAGATTGGCCCAAGGAATTCAGTAAGTAAGTGCAGACCTCCTAAAACACCTACCAAGAAAAGTAGATGCAGATAGAGGTGAAGAAAAGAAAGATGGAAGAAAGAAAGGACGGGAGGAAGGAAGGAAGGATGGAAGGAAGAAAGGAAATCAGAATTATATAAAATACCTATCTTTGCCAATTCCAAATTGAATTAAAATAAATTAAATTAAAATGCACTGGAAGTAGCAACATGTTATTAGCTGCTTTATTGCATCACTGGTCCAAAAACTTTACATGTATTAATGAATGCATTTCACAACCACACAGTGATGTAGATACTAGCTTATTTCCTCTTTTTACAGATGAGGAAGAGGGTCATGGAGAGACTAAAGCGATTTGCCCGAGAGTTCACATGTAGAAATGGGTGGATCCAGGAGTCGAACTCAGAAAATCTGACTACACTGTGTTCTTCTACACTGGGCACAGCTGCTTCTCTCCAACGGCTCTTATCCAGACTCTACTGGCAATTCTCAAACATGGTTTGGTGGACAGGGTGAGTAAATATGTGGAAACAACCTTAGAAATATGGAATGACAGAACTTGTAGACTCCAGTCTACCAGGTGATTTTACAGGAATACTGGAGGAAGGGAATTTACACATCTCATGCTTTCACACAGGTAACTGATATATCTTCTTTTATGTGTCAAGCCAGGAAAGCACAGTTTGAAGCCAACCTTCTCCTTAGTACAAACTATCTGCCCTTTAGTCATTCCTTTTCCTTAAAGAATCTGGAGTTTATAATTCTTTTAGATATGATTTACTTAAATTTCTGAATGTATGTTTAGGGCAGGTCAGCGGGAGGAAAGACCCAGGTATATAGAAAGACAGTGGGGGTTAGAGAAACCAAGTCTCCTAAATCCTAAGTGAGTGTTCTTTGTTTTTGTTTTTGTTTTTTTAAAGATTTTTATTTATTCATTTGACACAGAGAGAGAGATTACAAGTAGGCAGAGAGGCAGGCAGAGAGAGAGGAGAGAGGAAGAAGCAGGCTCCCTGCTGAGCAGAGAGCCTGATGTGGGCCTCGATCCCAGGACCCTGGGAGCATGACCTGAGCCGAAGGCAGCGGCTTTAACCCACTGAGCCACCCAGGTGCCCGTGAGTGTTCTTTGTATTCCACACACAGAGATATGAGACATAACAATCTATCACCAAACTGTGAAGAAAGGGAGAGACCAACATGGAAAGAAGCTCCAAGGGGAATGGACAGAAATTCATTCCCTTCCATGGAACCATAAATAATAGTTATAAAACCCTTCCTGTCGTTTTATTTCATGTTCAATTCACCAGCAAAAAATAGCCATCCTTAACTCACTATTCTTCTTCTTTTAGTGTTTCCAGAACTTCAGGAACATTCTATAACGTGGACATGTGCAAACATCTGGTCCTCTCACATTTAAGTTTACATGTGTAAGCTACAGTACTCCCTGCCCCAAACTTATCTATGGTTTCTTTTTGTCTACCATCAACTGCAGCCAGGAAGCAGAAGATCCATCCTTTCTTTGCCTGATGTATCCTCAGAAAGTCAACAGGAGTCTAAGGCTATATCACAATGCCAAAATCATTCACCCAACTTCATCCCACCATGTGGGCATTGTGTCATCTCACATCATCACAACAGGGTGAGTACAGTATGGTAAGATATTTTGAAAGAGAATGAGTCCTCAGTCTCATAAATTTTATTACAGTATATTGTTGTAATTGTTCACTTTTATTAGTTGTTAATCTCTTATAGTGCCTAATTTATAAATTAACCTAAGTGTGTAAATATACAGGGGAAAAAACATAGTATATGTAGCGTTCAGTAGTATCTTTAGTTTTAGGCATCCCCCAGGGGTCTTGGAATTTATCTCTCGCAGATAAAGGGGGACTACAGTAGTTCTCTTTTCTCTCTTTCAGGATTCTAGGAATGAAACTTGAATGCCTCCTAGCAGTCTTAATAATCTTCCAGGTTGGCTCTGAAGATCATTTAAAAGAGAAAATGAAGACAAGCCCTTGAACACAATTGTATTAATATGCTAAAGTTCCTGCCCTCTAACTGAGGCCAGCAGGATTCAGACACAGAAGAATTGATTTCAATTAACTAAACCTTCTTCTTCTTCCTAAACCTATCTGTTAAACACTATGGTAAAAACATGGGAAAAGATCATTCCATTTCTGAATTGCATCTTGGACGATGCTGCTTTTTTTTTTTAAGATTTTATTTATTTATTTGACAGGGAGAGAGAGAGAAAGAGAGAGATCACAAGTAGGCAGAGAGGCGGGCAGAGAGGAGGAAGCAGGCTCCCTGCTGAGCAGAGAGCCCGATGTGGGGCTCGATCCCAGGACCCTGAGATCATGACCTGAGCCGAAGGCAGAGGCTTTAACCCACTGAGCCACCCACACACCCACGATGTTGCTTTTAAAGAAAAAAAATGTAATGTTGAGCGATTTTATTCTTTATTATGCAAAAATGCTGCTAAAGTGTGAATACAGAATAAATGAAAAATGTGATATTGAAACATCCTTATAAAGTTAGATAAAGTAATGTATTCAGAGCTTTATATGAGTTTTGTATGCATTATGTATAAAATATAAAATCACTTGCAAATTTTGGAGACTAAAAGACTTCAAAGTTTAAAAAGTGGGTTTCATATCTTATTTCCAAGTAAGTTGCAAGTAATTCTTAGTTTTTATACACTTAATTTTCACGCAAACATTTATTCATTTATCTTGAGAACAATGAGATAAACTATCATGCAGTACCTTTAAAGTTTATTTGGTGAATTATGAAAGGCCATCTTCTGTATATAAAAGGTAACTTAGGGGGTGTTTCTATAAAATGGTAGTATATTTGAATAAGTGTTTGCATGAAAATTAAATGTACAAAAACTAAGAATTACTGTAAGTCACTTTTGCTAAAGTCTTTACTGAATAATACAGCATTTAGTCAGTAGTTTTATGGCTTCTTTTTCATATATTGCACTTGTATTTGTATTATATGTACACTTTCTGATTATTTTCATGTTTCTACAGATCTAGGCTTTCACTTGGTATTGTTTCACATCATCCTGAAGAACTTCTTTTTAAGTGTTTTTGTGTGAATTTTAATGCAACATATTCTGTCAGCTTTATATGACATGTCCTTATGCCTTTCGTTTTTGAAAAAAAATTTTGCTGTACCTAAAGTTCTATTTTGATAGTTTGGTTTTTTTTTTTTTATCACTTTAAAGACTTTCCTCACTGTTTTCTGACTTCCATTGTTTCTGATGAGAATTTTTCATTCTCATGTTCTATTGTATATAAGTCTTTTTTTTTTCACTAGTTGCCTTTAAATGTTATTTTTATGTTTGTTTTCTAGCAGTTTGCCTGTGGGATGCTGAGGTTTAGCTTTTTCTGTTATAATAATGTACTCATCGTCCTGGAAGTTTTTGGAGTTGCCTGGATCTGAAAATTTCTTGCTTCATTACATTTGAAAACTGTTATCTATCATTTCTTCAAATATTGCTCTATCTCAAGTCCTCTGTCCTCTCCTTATGGCATTCCATTTTTACATATGCTTTACTAATTTATAGTTTCAAAGAGGTCATTGAGACTGTCCATTTTCTTTTATAATTTCTTTCTCCATGTACTTCAGATTGGATGGTTTTTATTGATTCATCTTCAAGTTCACTGATGCTTTATTCCATCGTGTCCAAATTGCTTTTAATAATATTCAATGGTTTTTCAAAAAATTACAGATATTTTATTCATCATTTCTAAGTTTCCCACTTTTTCTTTTGTACAGTTTTCCAGTCTTTCCTTAAAGACTTCGCTCATTTCTTCACTCGTCCGATCTTCTCCTATAGATTCTTTAAGTTTATTTTAAAGTTCTTATCTAATAATCCCAACATATGGATCGTCTGTTTTTCTCTTTTAATTTACTGAATGCTCTCATGTCATGGGTTATATTCTCCTATTTATTCACAAGTTTTGTAATTTCTATGCTGATATTGTGTGCAAAAGAAAAGACAGATAGAGAATATATATACCTCTCCGAAAGGTAATGCACTTTCCTTACCTCTCTTAGGTAGTTAGACTAAGACCAAGCAGTTTGTTATCTAAAGCAGAAGTTGAACTGTTTGTGGAAGTGTTGTGACTTTGATCTCTCTACCAGGGCTTGGAGTTAGGTCTCCAGACATTGAGGAAGTTCCTTCTTTTCAGCCCAGACCTCAACTCCTTAGGTCACAGAAAAGCCAAAATTTTTATGTTATTAGAAGTTTAGTTTCCTTAGTTGCAACTTTAGTTAGATTCATTTCAACTTTGTCTTTAAATGCTTTGGAAGTTTGCTTTCTTCTGTTGTGTACAATCTGGTTTTAACCATATTCAGTGAATTATTTGAAAGTTTGCTCAGGACTGTGAATAAATATTGCAAGATGGTAAGCTTCAAAAATGAAAGACCTTGAGATTATGGAACCATAATAATGCTAGAGCTTCAAGATGTAAGACCTTGGTGAGCCTTTGGAAACTGTAAGACAGCAGCACTGTGAAAGTGCAAGATGTGAAAACCCTTCACTCTCACTGAAAGAGTAGGAAATCCCCAGACAAATAAGAGCAACCAAAATTTTTCTTTAAATTCACTGAAAAGCAATGGACCCAAACATTCTAAAGATTTTTTATTTATTCATTTGACACAGAGAGAGAGATCACAGGTAGGCAGAGAGGCAGGCAGAGAGAGAGGAGGAAGCAGGCTCCCTGCCGAGCAGAGAGCCCGATGCGGGCCTCGATCCCAGGACCCTGAGATCATGACCTGAGCCGAAAGCAGAGGTTTTAAACCACTGAGCCACCCAGGCGCCCATGACCCAAACATTCTAGAAATATAAAAATGAATTCAAGAAGGATGATCTCAAGAGACAGGGGATGCTTTCACACCTGGAGTTAAGCTGGAGGCAAGAGGTTGGGCAAAGAAGCTAATCTGCCACAGGACAGTCTTGTAGATGAAGGGAAATCAGCCAAGCTTTTGATTAACCTACCCTCTTGTGTGCCAGAATTTATTATGGAAGAGCTCCCAAAGCAAAGATAATCCTCTCTGCTAAGTTATTCTCTTACATAGGGAATTTGCTAAGTAAGCGGAAGCTAAAGGTGACACTGGAAAGTAGAAAGCATCTTGCAATCTTTCAGTCTTGCAGTTGAAAAATCCTGCAGTCTTGAAAACTTGCAATCTCAGAGCCTTGTAAGTTCCTTCAGGCTCCAGTCTCAGTTTCCTAATCTCATAGACTTGTAGTCATGAGATCTGACAGTCTCAAATTTTAGAAATATTAAGGTCTAAAGTCTTCAAATTCTTACAATTTTGAGATCTTGCAGTCTTGTGGTGTTTTACCATAGATCCTACTGGGGGAGAGTCCTGAACTCATCTTTTATTTCATTGCATAGAGAATTTAACCTTCCAAATTTCTGATATGATAATTTACTAAGTTATGCCTTGTGACCTAGCATCTAACTACTGAAAAATTATATCTATCTACATACACACAAACATGATATGCTTGTTTCTTAGGTTTAAAACTTAATATATATAGCTCTTAATTCAGTGCTAACAATTTTATTTCTCTATATGCTCATCCACATGTCCTCTGGTGTATGTCATTCTACACATTCTCCCTTGTGATATAACCCGTTCCCATGTTTTTAATTACCAAACACATATCTTTGAACTAAATCGCTTTCTTAAGCTTCATACTTACTTGTTTATTTGATCTGTCTACCTGAGTGTCACACATACTTCAAATATTAAAAATGCAAAACTGAATCCTTCATCTCTTCTCTCCCCACTCCACCTCAAACTGTCCCTTTTCTCTCTCTCATCACAGGGAATGACATCATCCAGTTTCCCAGGTCTAAATCCTGGACATCACCATCATTGCCTCTTTTTTTCCTCTCTTATCCTTACATCCAAATAATTACAGTGAACTAAGATTTCTACCCTGTGAACGTATTTTGATGCATCCACTTCTCTTTAATCCTTCTGCCACTAATAAGTCTCAGTGGAGCACTGAGGAACCCTTGATGGAGGCTAATTATTTGTTGAGCTTCCAGACAAGCATTCTTTACATAGCTGTTCAGTAATTATTTGGAAAGGGGGAGAGTAGAGAAATAGGACCACTGGAGCTAGGGCTTCGCCTTTCTTTTATTTTCCTGAACTATCATCTCTGACTCTAAACCCACATACTGGTCAGCAAAACAAAACCTTAGCAGATAACACTGCTAAGCAGATAACACTTAGATTATCTTAGTGTACACTTAGATGTATCTTATTGTAAACTTAGCAGATAACACTTGAGATAACATCCTCAAGGGGCATGTTGCCTTTCATCTGTGGTCACTTGAGTTTGCTGTCTGAAGATCCCTATCATCATCCAAAGATGCTTATTATTTTTCCCCAGAGCATACTGCATTCTCCCAGGGAGGAGCTTTGATAATTATAAATTTCTATATTTTTCTTACATTTCCAGCAATATTTTGTGACCCTAGTGATATTTTATTTACCGTTTTAGGTTGGCATCCCCCCCATAAAACTTTCTTGCTGGCCCAGCGGCTTTTCCCTGTCTGCCCAGGATCCCAGCAGCAGCGGCAGTATTTCACATGGAGTTTTGCAAAAGCTCCCTAGCTGGTATCTCTTCCAGTATGGCGCCATGCTCCTTTCTACCACCTACCCCACCTATACCAAACACAATTTAGTTTTCATACTTCAGCCAGAATAACTGAAAAATACAAATCTAATCACATCACTCTCATGAATAAATTTTTATAATGAGTTTCTTTTCCTCTCACACAAAATTTCAAGACCTACCAGGACCTAAATTTCCAACCTTATTTTTGACATTCCCCATTGCACTATTTTCAAGGCAAAATGAACTTTTTTTTTAAGTTACTCATATATCCAGTGCCTTTTTCAAATGTGGTCCTCTTTTCATGGAACATTCATCTCTTTTGGGAAGTTTCTTTTAACTCCTAGAAACATCCTCCACAACACCCAATCCTCCCACTATCACATACCTACAACACCATATTTTAATCACTTAACTGCCTCTTATTTCCTGTTCTAGATCACAAGTTTTGTGACCAAAAGCCTAACAGGTACTCAATAAAAATATTTTTTAAAGATGATTGAGCATGTGTATAGAATAAACTCCTTAGGCCATGGTATGATTTATTGATCAATTATTTAAAAACATTAAATAAGCATTTATTGAACAAAAGCCCAATGCTAGGAATGTTGAGATAAAAGAAATAAAATCCTTCGAGCTATCACTTCTGTCAGGGGTAATTTCAAGAAAAATATGAGGTAGATCTGGTCCTTGGATAATAGAAATACGAGTTTTCTATGCATGAGGAACAGAATATAGGAATGGGGAAGAATGAGAGAAAGAGAAGGAAGTTCCCATATTGGGAAATAACTGGACAATTACTTAACATTTCAAGAGCTAGACTGATGTCAACAGCTTTCAAACACTGTCCTGTATTAGTGGACATATCTCCAATGGGGTGAATAGAGTTTCTATTTGACGACTCACCAGCACTTTTCTAATAGATAAAAGCTAAATAGGACGTTTTTTCAAATGCCTTATTTAAAAGTTAACTTACATTTTTGTACCCCTTTTCTATATCACGTAAATAAATGTGTCTTTTTCCTGCGTCAACTAATCCACTTTTTCCCCTCAGACAGTATTTGTCTCATTCACCTTCCCCCCTTGAGTTCCCAAGCAGGATGTTTGCTAATGCACAGCGCCATCTTCTGGCAATAATTTGGAACCAACAGCAGACTTGCACAAAGATTGAGACTCAGTTCCTGTGGAAAGAGCACTTGTTTAGTCCTCACTATGGGTAGATTTTTGCCGACATAATGGACATTAGGAAAGTCGAGAAAAAACCACTGTGGAAAAACATCTCCTTTATAGACAGGTACCTGTGTGACTCGGATTATAGAGAAGGTGATATCTTTGCTTTTGTGGGTACGGTTATAAATACATAATGATTACAGTATATGGATTTGCAGTATAAGGTCAATAAATACAGGGTGTTGATAGTACTCTTACATCAAGAATAGCATAAAATGTCTCTTGTATTTGAGATTGTAGAAAAAGCACTCATCTGGAGTCAATAAAAACCTGGATTTTAGCTGCGTGAACTTGAGCAAGTGCCTTCTTTTTTGTGAGATTCTGGTTCCTTATTAAATCTCTCCCACCTGTCTTGGGATGTTATTCTGGGAATAAAATGTGATTGAATTGATGTGAAAATGTTAGTGAAAGGCTAAACACCTAAAGTGACATGTTTTAGTAGTCATGGTTAGCTATTGAAATTAGATTACAGCTTTCAGGACACAATTCAGTCTGAGCTTTGATACCATTTCAGCAGGGATTACAGCAATGATGGCTTACAGAATAGAGAAAAATGGACTATAAATATCATTCATAAGTTTCCTTGTCATGTGGGGAAAAACAGATGATCCCTCCCTCCAAGGACAATATTCTCACCCCCTTGACTGCTGTATTCAACAAGGCTAGGTGGTGTCTCAGATAAGGAGCCTATTCTCCCTTGGAAAGAAGTAGTTTCACCACAGAGTGATCCAAAATTCTATGTGAGGGTCCACACACCGTCAGTGTAGCTTTATTCTCTGCCCTTACCCCAGGTCCACACAGATAGGACCCACAGAGCCGTCTGGGGAAAGCTCCTCATTCCATTCCCTAGGCCACAATTGCACACTCTGCTTTTAAAAATTACCTGTTAATGCACGTTTTGTCCTTTTGAAAATGAAGGTTTGGGGAGGATTTGTGCTTAGGACCCTAGAGAATAGTGAGTCTGGGTGTTTTCTTTCAGGTGAGAAAACTGATAACCACAGTAGAAACACAAAGATTTCCCTCTGACGTCACAAAGATACTGGATATATTAAATTACCAAAAGTATTTTCTTTATTTTGGTTTTATAGTACCAGGTGTTGTCTTGGCTTTGTAGATCTTTTTATATATGCTCCAAAAATGATTCTTATTATTGAATGTTAACATCATAAAAAGATACCATCTGATGGCCAAATGCCTATCTTCGGCTTACAGACATAGAGCACAAACACGGACCAGAAGTTGAGTCAGTGGTGAAATATCCAGTGAGTACTTGGATATCCACAGGAGAGAGGCAGCAGAGAAGAATAAGCTGAGCTGCATAAAATAAAGAAAGGCCCCTAAGTTTGAAAACAGGGTCCTGAGACCGGCAAATGTTGGCCTCCCACATAGGTGTTCTGTGTCATGAAAGTCAAGGAAGAGATAATCCAGTTAATGACAAAGAGTGTTGGGAGACAGGGGGTCTGGGCCCAGGAATGCAGTGGAACTCTTAGCTGTTAGGCAGCAAAACCAGGTGATGTCAGAAGTCAAAACTAGCAACTCTTCTCAGTGAAAGACTGAACATCTTGGCTGTTTATCAGAGGTGGAGTCATCTCCTCTTAATCTTTGCAAACTACCCCACACATGGGGTATTTAGTAATGAAATAACTAAATTTAATTCCAAACCAGGAGCAACTCTTACAGTCTCTGACTCCAAACAGTGATGACCACAGTGGCTGCTGACCCTGATATTATACTTGAACTTGTTGGGGGCAGAGTTGGAATTCTATTGAATTTTGAAGTCTATTCAAGATCCAGAAGGAAGCTGGGGTGCTCAGGGATCAGATGCAGGGAAGACTTTTATAGGGTTGACCAGCAGCCTTCCTCACTCAGGGCTCAACTCTGAGTACATGGGCAAAACCCTCATTGCACTGCTGGAGGAAATAGAATGTGGTACTTGGAGAATGATCTCATGTGTCTCTGGACGACTTCTTCTTCTTCTTCTTCTTTTAATTTCTCAGTGCCTATGACCATATCTGTTTCTGAACCCAAAGGCTGTAAAAGCCAAGTGTCAGACCAAGAGACAAAATGGCAACTTACACGTACATTCAAGTTTGAGCATCCTGATAGCCACAGATGCAAATTCTGGAAGAGAAACTTCCTTCTTTCAGGTGTTCTTAAATCTCATTCAACTTCAGAAAGGTATTCAAGGGCGCCTGGGTGGCTCAGTGGGTTAAAGCCTCTGCCTTCGGCTCAGGTCATGATCTCAGGGTCCTGGGATCGAGGCCCGCATCGGGCTCCCTGCTCAGCGGGGAGCCTGCTTCCCCCCATCTCTCTGCCTGCCTCTGCCTGCTTGTGATCTCTCTCCCTCTGTGAAATAAATAAATAAAATCTTAAAAAAAAAAAAAGAAAGGTATTCAAAAGAGGCATCTGAATTTTACCTAAAGGAAATAAAGAAGGCATATGTATTGCTAGAGATAGATGCGCTCACTCCAAAGCATGAGCTTGAGCAAAATCAAACACAAGGAGTACTGGTCCTTTCTGTCCTAGAAAAAACAAGGCAATTACTTCTAAAGGTCTGTATGAGTGACACTCAGTCTTCATGGTTAGTTATTAACATTGGCAGCACGCTCAGGGCCCCACAAAGCATACTGGATTTCTACTGTTGTTTAAATTACAACCTTGGGCCCTGCCAAGGAGGATGGGGGCATATAATAAGGAAAAGGAGGATTGAAGCACAAAACAAAATTCCTCTGTTTCAACTATTCATTTTAGAGTCTTTAATGTTTAATATTTAATGGGTATGGATATAATTGATCATTTTAAGTCTTTGCTTATTTGCACAGATTTTAAAAGCGAGCGACTCAGCTGCCTGTCTGTTGACCTTATGGGGTAAATGTTCCTGGTCAGTGACCTGGGAGCAGCCTGACTCACAATAAAAACCTTCCTCTTCAGATTGTAAGTGGCTTCTTAGGAAAACATTAAAGCTTGAGCCTGATCTGGAATCACTCACCGTTACCAGGTTAACTTTGGGCTTGAAGTCAGACAAGCATCCCAGGAAGAAATCTAGGAAGAAAAATGGTGCCTTTTTAGAGTAACCTCTAGGCACTGTTAATTTTGGGTTGTATTATATTCACCAGACTTTTATAGGAACCTATTCTCAAGATGCGCTGTAAAAATTAAATGACAAAACTGGGGCGCCTGGGTGACTCAGTCGTTAAACGCCTGCCTTTGGCTCAAGTCATGATCCTGGGGTTCTAGAATCGAGCCCCACATCAGGTTCCCTGCTCGGAGGGAAGCCTCCTTCTCCCTCTCCCACTCCCCCTGCTTGTGTTCCCTCTCTCGCTATGTCTCTCTCTGTCAAATAAATAAATAAAACCTTCAGAAAAAAAAAAGAATTAAATGACAAAACTGAAGGGAGACGTGCCTAGCAGAGCACTCAGAGCACAGTGGCTAATATATACGTTAAAATACATATCTTTAAGGTAACAATATTTAAGTAGAAATTTTAGAAAATTCAGATAGCATCACAGATAATAAACTCACCATCTCTCATGCCACAAAGATAATCCCTCTTAACATTTTCAGTCATTTTTCCTAGGGTAATTATTATCATAATACGATATATATAAATTATATTTTCTGACTGCTTCTTGGATGCCACAATAGCCATCTCTGAGAGAATTGGTGAAAGGACTACTGAATCAAAGTTGGGAGACTAAGATTTTAGTCTAATCCTATAGTGAACTAGCTTCTGACCTTGAGGGATTCTCTGAAGACCCTGTAGTCTTCAGATAAATGTGTAGGTAGAGCTAAACAATCAGGGTTGTTCCACTAAAAACAAACATGCGAAACAAAGTGTTTTTTTAAAGATTTTTTAATTTATTCATTTGTGTGTGAGAGAGAGAGAGAGAGAGAGAGAGAGAGAGAGAGAGAGAGAGAGAAACAAGCAGGGAGAGCNCAAGCAGGAAGAGCAGCAGACAGAGTGAAAGGGAGAAGTAGGCTCTCTGCTGAGCCAGGAGTGGATGCGGGACTCGATATCAGGACCCTGGGATCATGACCTGAACTGAAGGCAGCCATTAATGAACTGAGCCACCCAGGTGTCCCAAGAAACAAAGTTTTATTGTCCTCTTTTCTGTTTCAACATTTTCACCCGAGCATGCACAGACATAGAAAGGATTAAATCAGCTAAGTTTGAAACTATAATTTCAAAAAACTACAAGTAAAATTAATCTCATATATTCACATTTTTGATTAATGATTGTGTACATGTAGTTGTAAATATATGCACACACACACACACACACACACACACACACACACACACACATTCTTGATAGTGCTAGTCACCAGAAGGTCAAAAAGATACTCAAATATAGGACCTGACACAGTTTCAGCAATTAGTGAAGCTAAATCTACTTGGTCACTTAACTTGTCAGTGAAAAATTGATGAGTTGTGCCTGCGCAAGCTCTGGGTTAAGGTCTAAGCACCCTTGAGGATACAGGAAAAAAGAATAAGTGATTTACAGATAAGACCAGTAGCCTTGGCACCAGGAGCTTTTGTTTTCTTAGCTCTAGGCCCTGGGAGAGGAGTGTGCCTTAGCGGGCACAAAGTGTTCCCCAGACAATGTTAGACACACGCCAAATTGAAGCCCAGCCAGGTTCCAGCTACCACACTGAATTCCTGCTTGCCGCCCATGGGCACACACAAAAGGCAGGTCCAGGTTACCACAGCCTCTCAGGTAAGGACCAAAGCTGCTATTTGTCATCATTAAGTGAATGGACCATTCTTCCTCCTCCCGTCCTCAAATCAATGGCAGTGAAACTTGCCTGGAAAACAAGTGGGACAAAGAACAGCTCAAAATTCTGGACTTAGGTAAGGGTAAACTCCCTTCTCTCAACTGTTTCTACATCAGGAAACATCATCAGATTCTACTGTTTATTCTCTATGTCATCTTGACTTATTTATTTTTCTAACTATCTCTATAAATATTAATGTCTGAATCCGAAAGTCATGCTTATCTTTGTAGATAGTTTAGAAAATCTGAAGTGTTTAGGAAAGAAATTAAGAAGTTTTCATAATCCATAACCCAGCTCTGACCACGATGATCATTTTAGTGTATATTATTCTGATTATTTTTATGTGTGTGATGTATGTAGACGTATGTATAGAATCACTGTATATGGAAACAAGAGTCACTGTTTCCATAATTTGTAACACACTTCCCATCATATTTTGTAAATTATTTTCATTCAATAGTGTATCTGTTTGTTGCCACTGAGAAATTGTAAAATTACAAAAATATCTTTGAGTGTGGGTATAATTTTAAATAAATAAATGTAAAAGTCTCAACAATGGCACTTTACAATGGTAATCACTGATGTAATGCTAATTTCATTAGAATCTAATCAACATGAAATTATTTTTCTGTTTAAAATATTCAAAGCTATAGCTGCAAAGAGGAGGAGGCAGAAGGGTTTTGCTGAAGATCAAAGGACTAAAAATCAGTGGCCTTAGAGCAGTTGATATTGCTTCAGTCTCCACCCTAAGGAGTGGGCCAGATTCTATCTGGGCAGAGTGCCTGGCAGAGAAATCATTAAATACTAAAACAGCTCATTCTGTTGTCTGGAAGCTTAGGCATTAGAAAATTCTACCTAATGTCAGGATCAAATCATATCCTTATATCAACCCAGTGACCCTAGTTCGGGGTGTTTAACAATACAAAAAAAAAATCTCATTTTCTTTGTTCAAGACTAACTGTGCAGACAATGTAGGACAGTAAGGCTGAGAACTGAAGCTGTGCTCCCCTGTGTTCTCATAGAGAGGATTCTTCTGTGCTCTGGATATTTTGCTTATTTTTATGCAGCCCGATACCTGCAAATTGTTGACTCAAATTAGATTTCTTGTTAACTAAGTGGTCAGAGTTTTCTAAAAATGACATCAAGCTTGTGAACAATACTATGTAAAGTAACTCGATTAGCTCTGTGGTACCAGAGGAAGAAAAAACATAAGCATGGAGAAGCAGACTCCCTGCTGAACCGGTAGCCCAATGCGGGACTCGATCCCCAGGCTCTGGGACCATGACTTGAGCTGAAGGTAGAGGCTTAACCGACTGAGTCATCCAGGTACCTTGAAAAACATCCTTCAAAAGCCCATGATAAACCAAGGTATAGCGCTGCAGAGATGTGTGAGCCTCAGAGTCACATGAAAGTTGTAACATGCTCAACTCTGGGCCATGGTTGAGAGGATTAGGTGCCATTACCTGGCAGCAAGAAGTTCTGGGAAAGTTTAAAGCAAATGGGAAAATATGGATGTGACTTTCCAGCCTTTCGTTCTATTATTCAATAATTATTTTCTGTATGTACTAAGCACTATAATTAGAGCCTTTTATATAAGCAATGCTGTTTAATTAATTTCATTTAATTCTCACAGCAATCATGCATTTTAAAGATGAGGTAAAATGAGACAGTTGATATTCACGTACTTAAACTTTAACTTTCCCAAGACTACATAGCTAAAAAGCGGTAGTGCTGAGTTTTCAAAGTTCAAAGTTAATTATATTGTACCATAGGTAGAATAATTCCACCAATTTAAAAACAGTGTTGCATATGCACTATCATCCTTTCTATTCACACACACACACACACACACACACACACACACACACACACACACACCACTCTTTAGGATATACGCAAAACATCAAAGCGACAAAGGCATATTTTCTCCTCATCTTGACTACTGCCTAAACTTCATAGGTGATCTTCTTGCCTGCAGTAGCTCCTTTTAATACATACAATACACCCTGACAAGATTGATCTCTCCAAAACACAGATCTGATCATAACTATTCACTGCTTAAACAAACATATAAACAAACTCATTGGATCATTTTTGCTTTTAGGAAAAAATCCAGATTCCACTGATGAGCAATTCAACTCTGTGGCTCTTCAATCTGGCCCAACTCCGACTTGCATTGCCCGGCACGTGCAGTCTTCACCACATCCCTCCTTTCTCTCTTTAATCCATGCAAACTGAGCTCCTCTGTGTCTGCCAGCCATGGAATCTGCCTCATGTCTTGCGCATGCCATTCCCTGAGGGTCGGTGCCCCTGTTGTAATCCTCTGCACTTGTGTTGCGTGCTATTTCCCTGGTTGTCTTGTTTCCATGATCCCATTGGGAAGGAATTATTTCCTCCTCTCTGCTCTCACATCACTTTAATTTATACTCCTATCGTAACATGAGTTTCATTCTGACTTGTAAGCTCAACAAGGTCGAAGAGTACTTAACAGCGAGACAGTATACTAGACACGAGAAGTTTAAAGAAAAACAAGGTTTGATCCCTGCTCTCCAGGTGCTAGCAGTCTAGTGTGAGCAAGACTCTTCGTGGTTTCTCTCTCCTTCCGGCAGGACAACTCATTTTATCTGCCTATTTGTCTTTACTTCTGTGATATTCTGCAGTTGCACCATAATGTGTCTAAATGTTTATTTATTTTTGTTTATCTTTCTTAGGTCTTGTGGGGTGTGGGGGAGAGTCCCGTCTCTGCCTAAAGACTCAGGTAGTTCTTCAATTCTGAAAACCCAGTTGCTATCTCTTCAAAGATTCTTTCCAAATTCTCTCTATTCTCACTTCTCAGTGACCCTATTAAACATCAGGTGTGCTTTTTCATTCTGTCACCCACGGATCTTTATTTGTTTTCTATATTTTCTATTTCATTCATATCCGTATAGGGAGTCATTTCCCCACATCTAAGTTCCAGGTCACTAAGGCTGTGTTTGGAGCAGCATGTAATCAGCCTTAGTTTTCTATCCAGTCTTAATAATTTTGTGTGTTGTGTGTATTAAAGGGGGCAATAGTCCTTTTTGCATCTAATGGGATTATATCTAATTTTTATTCATATATACTATTTCACTAGTTCCTACTTTGTTGAATTTTCTCTATTTTTTGCCTTCTCCAAAATGATTAAATATTAAAAAATATTTTTTCTCTCTTTTTGATTGTCAGTTATATCTTATACACTTCTTGTTTTGAGGTCTTTTTTTTCCTAGAAAGTACAGCATAGATTCTTAACAAGGTCTAATATTAATAGATGATTTTAACCTCTTTCCACCTGTAACAAGGACCTTAAGAGCCCTTTATTTCTCTTTCTCTCAACTGCATTGTACACCCTCATTTTAACTCTCCATTTATTTAAATCTAATCACATATTACATTTACTAGTTTAAGTGGTCACTATTATATTTGCTGCTTTAAATATCTAAATACTAACATGTTTAAAATAAATTTTGTATCATCTTGAATAATTCCAATGCCATGCCTTTTTTACCACCTCCCCATTGTGGGCACCAGAGCTTGACCATCAATTCTCTGTACCTATATTTAGATCTAAACAGTGCATGGGTCACTACTATGTACATTCATATTTACCAAAATTACTTTGAGGGTTTTCATTGTTGTTGTTAATTCCTAATCCTGAAGATTTTATATTTTGTTACTGAGCCCAAGGTTGTGTCAAAAAGGTATAAGATAGTGTCAAGAATTTCTAAGTGTGAGTAAAAGGGGAGTAACAGCCACAGCAGCATATTGAACATGTGGCTCCTACTTTTTTTGTTAATTGTTTATAAGATTACTTTAAACCACTGTTTTGTTCAAGCCAAAAAAAAAAATGAAAAAACACATATTATGTATACTCTTGTAGTGAAACAAATGTAAAACCGCTCCACTACTGGCCATTGACATCCTGCATGCATGGACATCTTCAAGAATATTTGTGATATTTGCCATCTAAATGAATAGTAAGTGAAGTGTACTTATTATTTTAGGATGCTTATTTCTTAAGGTACCCAGTAAAGTGCTCAAAACTGAAAAAACAATATAACAAAGGCACCAAGAAAAATCCCAAAGATACAAATACAAAAATATTACAGACAAACCAGGAAAGTTCCTCTTCTTCAGTAATTATCTCAAACAGATCTAAATAAGTTTATTTGCTTATGACTGTGATACCCTTGGATTATGAGTCTAGGTGCTTAAGTTACATCAGTAATGTAGAAAAACACATTGTTTCATCATGGATTAGGTAAACACAAAATTCCCAAATTGAAGTAGTTGATAAAAGAGACAAAAACAAAAATATGAGAAAAGTATTATCCCAGACACTCTACCTACCTGGGAAAAAAGCTCACATTAAACTAAATCTTGGCTGTCTTTTTTTTTTTCCTTACATAGATAAAGGGCTGATTTGTGAAAGACCAACTCAACATATTCCATAATGTCAGCAAGGTGGCAGTTAATGGGTCATATGTTTTGTTTGACTTCTNGCTCACATTAAACTAAATCTTGGCTGTCTTTTTTTTTTCCTTACATAGATAAAGGGCTGATTTGTGAAAGACCAACCCAACATATTCCATAATGTCAGCAAGGTGGCAGTTAATGGGTCATATGTTTTGTTTGACTTCTTTAAAAAAATGAATTATTCGATCATATTTAAAAACATAGAAGATTCCAGTAAAATGAAGATTTCGCGTTGTCTTTAAAAATGAGAAAATCTGGCAACACTAGACCAGCAATTCTCTGTAGCAACCGTTCCCTAGAATAGAGCTAATTCTAACCCTTTAAGAAAGGACACGTGCTCTCCAGTGGACCCAGTAACATGACATTTTATTGGGTAAGTATTCGAGGCTACAGCTCCTAATGTAACCACATGGGGCAAAATCAGGACCAATGTTTCAATGGTTTGATATACCCTTCAGCCTTCAGTGCAGGAAATTCCTTTAGCAGAGGGAGCTGTTGTAGAAGACAGTATTTTCACAACATCACACAGCCACAAAAAGGTATGTTCCCTCACCCTTTCTCCAATTTGGCATCTGCTGGTCCACAGACCCTTTCAGTAACTTTCTAGTCTTTCACCAGAACATGAGGGACCTTGCAGGTCATATGCTGTGAGACACCATGTTCTTACCTCGGGCTCATCTACTGGTGCTCCTCTTACTAACACTGATATCTCCACGTTATTCCTCTCACTCTGGGCCAACAGGTATTAGATTCTCTGCTCCCTTTCTGTATACTTTTGAATTTTTCCTATCTAGCTGCAAGGGAAGTGCTGTGGGGAGGTAATGATCCTGGCATTTGACCTTCTTCATCTAGCTCTGTCTCCATTTTTTTTTTTCCATACCCCATGAGGGTAGAAATGACAGGCTACCTCTGTCTTTCTCTTGACGTAAGTTTTCCATTTATGTATATCTTTTTCTTCCTAGGACACCAAGTCTCAGGGTTCAGCATCAATAGTAACTGTTTACTGGTGAGATCTTCAAGTATGTCTGAGTTTGGAAATATGATTATATGGGAAAAAACCATTGTTTTAAGAGCCTCCCAAAATTTGCCTCCATTACAGTGCTTGTATTTAAATTATTCCAAAGACACAGAATGAATTGAAACTTCATGCAGGTATCTAGATCAATAACACTATAATAAACGAGTGGGGAAGATGGGTCATGTATTATTATGTAGTTCACTAGAATCTAAGTTCACTTTCAAAATCTCTTGAAGATTTTGAAATTACTTACATTTCAATATCTTTTTTTTTAGATTTTATTTATTTATTTATTTATTTATTTATTTATTTATTTATTTGACGGAGAGTGAGAGAGATCACANTAGATTTTATTTATTTATTTATTTATTTATTTATTTATTTATTTGACGGAGAGTGAGAGAGATCACAAGTAGGCAGAAAGGCAGGCAGAGAGAGAGGAGGAAGCAGGCTCTCTGCCGAGTAGAGAGCCCGGTGTGGGCCTCGATCCCAGGACCCTGAGATCATGACCTGAGCCGAAGGCAGAGGCTTTAACCTACTGAGGCACCCAGGTGCCCTACATTTCAATATCTAAATTGCTTTCAATTCCATGTTGAAGTTAAATATCTTAGAAATGTTAAAAAAATAATGATGTATTAATAATGGCACATATTGTGTGGAGCACTGGGTATTGTACCATTTACCATGTACCATATACCATAAACAATGAGTCTTGGAACACCACATTAAAAACTAAAGATGTATTTTATGGTGACCAACATAAAACAATAAAAAAATGACATTAACTATTGAGCACATTCTCTTTTATATGATCTATTCAGCTATGTGCTGCTAGCATGCAGTGAATCCTATGTACCCTATTTATTCCAAATTCTTTAAAAGGATATTTATCTAGCAAAATAATAAATGTCCCATAAGATGTTAGGCATCAAGTTTAATACATAAAATCCAAGCACTGCCTTGAATTCACTTCTTGGTGTCATCTTATATCCAAAGAATGAATTAAACATCCAAGTGTATTTATGAAATTTGGTGTGTTCATAACATCTTAGTTATAAATTATTAAATTTGGCCACAAAATTCTGATAGTTGTCAGTAGTTTCTAAATTTATTAGTTATCTCAAAGCTAGCAGAGCCCAATTCTAGTTGTTGATTAAATGTCCATTAAGACAAGTTTCCATCGATATTTTCTGTATCAGGAGGTCTGACTGTTCAATAAGATAGAGGGGTAAGATGGGGCAGGCTGCCTGACTGAGTATGGCATCGTTTATATAATGTTCTAGTAAGTGCTCCAAACATTAACCTCCCTTCCCCCATAGACTATTTTTACCACAACTATTCGGTGAAATCAATAGGATTTTACATGAAGATATAAGATAAAACCACAGGACACAGGACCTTTACATAAGGGTGAAGATTTATTTCAGTTAACATGGAATCTAGGTGTTTTCTTCCCAAGAAAACAAACATAACATTTTGTAGTTTTTTCCTATGATGCACTAAAGCAGCTAACTTACAAATAGCATATTAGCATAGCAGATTTAGAAGCAAATAAGTTCTTCTAGCCTTTGGTGGAATAGTATTTTGAGATATTAAGATTTTGAAGTTTCCTGCTTATTTGCACTGAAAAGCCAACCACAGTCCCCTTTTCAATCTCTTTTCAATTGTCTTCTTCTATTTTAAAGTCTAAAAAATAAAAACATACCATTTCCTTTGCTCTCCTGAAGTTAAGCATGACGATATAACCCTCTTTTGGATAATGAGATACAAGAAGTTTCTGGACTAGTGTCTGGAAAGTCTAGAAAGTTGGGGGGGTTGTTTATTTTTTGTTGGTTTGTTTTGTTTTACATTTTACATTTACATTTTACATTTGTACAAAATTGTTAGAATGCCCTTGTCAGTTCACCTCTCAGCTTTTCTGATTTTTTCCCTTCCTTGATAACAGATGTGATGCTGAGAGAGTGGCAACCATAATGCGACCATGAAATGAAGGCGACAGACTACTGATGGTGGTTGAGGACAACCTAGATCCCTGATGACACCTTGAACAACTGTTTCAGTGATGAACCCTTTATTCTGAACTTCTTGATTCTTGAGAAAAACCACTCTTCTGTTGTAGCCATCATTATTATTGTTGTTGTCATTTTCTGCCAATGTAATTGTGACTGGTCTACTACCCCCACCATTCAGGTATCAGTAACAGCTGTTTTCCTCTTCACAGTGAGACTCAGAGGCTCTCAAACTTTTTTAGTTCAAAGAACTTACTAATGTATTTGATTTCTTCATAGTGCCCTAGACCAAAGAAATATCTAGCAGTTCCACTTTTTAAGTAATTAGAACAAACAATTTAACAGTTGTAATTAATGTGGTATCTATGTTTCCTTCAAATATGTAAAATGTTCCTCTACACCCCTGTAAATGAATGGTAGTATCCCAGAGCATGTAAGTACAAGATTAGGAACCATGTTCTGTTTTGCTTTGCTAGAACAGAAAAGTGAACGTTTAAGCCCCATTGCCTGGAATGGAGATCAGGTGTAATAGGGCACAAAGAAACACATTAAGATGAGAAACTGATCTATATCTTGACTATAATGTTACTTATTCAAGTTTTTAGAAACAATAAAATTCACAATATTGTGCACATAAATTACTGAATATATTACAGGTAAATGCACTAATGGTGGTAGCTAGGACTGATTGTTGAGGATGATAGGACGCAAAATGTCAATGCATACCAGTCTGCAATGTGCTTCAAGTAAAGGATACAATCACTAAACAGCCTGAAAGTAAGTCTACGCATCACAGCCAAAGACCTCACCAGCAGGAGGTCCTGAAAATCCAAACGAGGGCTTAGACTGTGTATAAGGGCTGTGTGGATGTTTTCTCTCTTGAATCAGGAACTACCAATGTATGCACAGCACACCTTGGAACCATGGAATCCGTAATTGAATCTTGACTGGGGTTTCTTATATTCTGTTGGCCACATAGACATATTCTTGATATGTAACCAGACCCAGTGGTGACACTCTGGGGGTTTCACCAGAACAGGTTAAAGGTATCAGTCTACTGTTATTGATTAAACAATGTTGATAAACTGGAACAGACCATCCTCAAACCTCTTGGGCACATGGTTACAAAATGATATTAATAAATGTATTCCATGTTTTGACTACGAGTCAGTACAAGTTCTTCAGGTCAATTCTGGGTCTGCTGGAATTGACTCTTATAGCATAGTAAATAACATCTTAATTAACCAAAACCAAATAAATTAATTGTCATTAATTCTGATTATATATTATAGTAATGTGAAAGGATTAGTTAAAATTACCAGGTTCTGTTATAGCTTGATCCTTCCCTTAATCATGAATTTATTCTGTTTGTAGGCCAAGGAACATACAGAGGAAGTTGATCAATTACTCTTAAAGATTAATTTCATCCTCTATAATATCCATATGGAGGCATTCAATAAATGTTAATTATGGGGATGGCACCACAACAATGCAGTCACGTAAGGCCCAGGCTCAGAATGGTCCAATATTTAGTTTGTTGCTCTGCTATCACTATCTTGAAAATCTTAATCACCTATGGACTTTGAACTTGTGTCTTGTAAGTGATGGTCTAATACAACAATGAACTATAAAGAATACATATACCTTCTCTTCCATAGACATGGGGTGTTGGTGATGCCCTGTGAGTGCAGAATTCTGGTGGACCCAAGATACGTGGGAATGTAGCAAGACTCAAAGTATGTACAAGATAAATGTACTATGTCTACAACTAAGAGTGACACTGATGACCCCAAGAAACCATGTTTTCTAATCAAACCAAATCTTGATATGAATGAAGAAAGAAGTCAATTGTGTTTTAAGACACATAGATGACCAAGATACTCCACCATATCCTTTCTTATGTTACTGCCCTCTACTATCCAATCGCCCTAAAAATAATGACATAAAAGGAAAGGGAAAGATAGGCAACCCATAGTTCCTTCCAGTTTCAATCTTCCCTGCTCATCAGTAAGCTCAAAGTAGAGTGTGTTGATAGGATGTGCAAGAATCAAGAAGTAATATAAAAATACTTGAGTTAGTTTTGTACAACATGTCACTGTCCTAGCAAGAATGAAATACTTATGCATGCACAAACTATAAACTACAAGTTGTGTAATTTCGATGAATTCTACATTCAATTTCAATGCTCTTATATTGGTATTAAGTTGGCATTATGCAAAATAAAGATGTACAGTAACATGCACACGAAAAGTATAAAGTTTTAATTTTCTTTTTACTTAGAATGATAAAATATCAAATTAAAAAGTATGTGTGATAAATCAAGAGAAAAACTCTGGAAGAAAGGAAAATGCCAGTACTTTTAATGACAACTTTCCCTCTACTTTTTGAAAACACACTTTCATTTTGCATTCAGCACTGTAAACTGTGCAGCAAGCCTGGGTAACTAATATTATTGTAGCAAGTTTTCTTGATAAAATAGCTACCTCATACTGTGGGTGAAGGAGTACTTGGATTCTTACAAATACACAGATCAAAAGGACATCATTCATTCAATCCACATATCTTTTATTTCTTGAGGGAAATTGAAAAATAGAATATAAAAAGAAATAGTGAATATTGACCCAACTAAAGTTCTGAAAGAAAAGACTGCATTAGGAAATGTCAATAGTTTATTTTGTAACCAAACCTGAAAGGTGGGTACGGCTAGCAAGTACATTCTGGGAAATGGAAACATTGGTGATTTCAGGTTTCCCTGGTAATAGGTCTTTCTTTTCAGATACATTGTCTTTGTAAAGGCAGAGTTGAAAGGTTTGGGAGCTATTTCCTCATTCTGTTGCCTTCAACTTTTTCATGGTACTAGTAATTTGGAGGTCACATGTGAAATGATAGTAAAACAACATTCCAGAGAGTTTGAGAAAAACTTCTATGAAAACGTGGTTGAAGATATCAGTTAATATATGTCCAGTATACATTTAAGAATTCAAATACTGTATTTCTGCTTAAAGCCTTTTTTTAGAAAAAAGAGAATATTTTGAATGTGGTTTTTATCTTTATAAAACACAATTTGATCATCTTGTGTGGATAATTATTTTTCTTTACATAGCAAAAATCTTAAGACATAATTAGTAATTATTGTATTCTCTTCAATACAGGTGTTAGAATCATTAAAGTTTTTTCTAATAGAAAACAGAAAACATGGAAATAGTCCGGGGAAAATCTTACTGGCAACATTTTGTCCTTGGAATGACCATCTAAGACCTTGAAACGTGTTGCTGGGTTCAGAGAAAGAGGGAGCCTAATACAATATCTTGCTGTCAAATGAATGGAGCTTTTAAAAAGTGCTTATATGAATAGATGGGATATACAGGCTTCTGAGAACAAAAACTAAAGTAGCTCAACTCTCAAGAAATGTAGTTACACAAATACTGAAAGAGAAATTGAATATGAATGATTTTTCACTCCAAACTCATTCTTTAATGTCATGAATTTCTTTTAGCAATAGCACTGATTTTTCTTTCAACCATGAAGACAGAATCCTCTAAAAGATGAGGAAAAATAATATTACACTTGCTTAGTTTTATAAAGATATTTCAGACAAAAGCTACTTAAAGTCAGTTGTGTCTTCTTTTTGTGTTAAGGAAAATGGTATGATTTTCCAGTTTATGCTATTTGAGTAAAAACACCTAATGCCTAAAATAAGAGTGTGTTGACAGCATGTTTACTTTTCTTCCTTCTTTCCTTCCTTCCTTCCTTCCTTCCTTCCTTCCTTCCTTCCTCCCTTCCTTCCTTTCTTCCTTTCTTCTTCCTTTTTTCTTTTTCTTTCATTCTTCCTCCTTCCCTCCATTTTTCATGCCTTTTTTCTTTCCTTCCTTATTTGAACATGGGGGTGCAGATATCTCTTTGAATAGTGATTTCATTATGTTAAGATATATACCCAGAAGTAAGATTCTGGATCATATGGTAGTTCTATTTTTAAGTATTTCTGGTGGACGATTTTTTTGTTGTTGCAATTTCAAAGAGCTGCCACAGATTTCACCACCTTTTGCTTTCACACAAAGTTGGGTGCCAGCTATAATCATTTATAGAATCCAGTACATGTACCACCAGAGGCATTGAAGCCTATATCAACTCTGTCCAAATACTGGGACATTGTCATCATCAGCTAGTACTAGAGCATAGAAGGTACTTTTCATTCCATTCAGGAAATGGGAGAATTCCCCCCACAACCTGTTTTTTTAATACTCTAAATCAAATAAAGAGACAGAAAAAAAAACAGACACAGAGAGACACAAAGGAAAAGCCGTGGAAGATGAAGATAGAGATTGGAGTGATACATCTACAAGGAAAGAAACACCAAGGATTGTAGAAGCTACGAGAAGTTAGGCAAGAGGCATGGAACAGATTTTCCCACAGAGCCTCCAGAAGGAACCAATCCTACCAACACCTCGATTTTGACTTCTGAACTCCAGAACTGTAAGAAAATAAATCTCTGTTATTTTAAGCCATGAAGTTTGTGGTAATTTGTTACAGCAGCCTTAGAAAACTAATGCATTTGGCATGCTAGACTTGCTAAGCTCTTTCAAGACAATTCTTTCCATTGGCTCACAAATGCCACTGAGAGCACAAATTATTGTCTTGATTTTATAGGCAAGAAAGCAAAAACCAGTGGTATGTTGACATTCCTAAGATAGGATAGTGAGGTATTTGGAGACCTAGTCCATTGTAGTTTTCTAGCTATCCATGATCATTCATTAACTCATGGATATGAATGATCTATATCATTCATTTTGGCTTGTCTGATATTTACTCATGATTAGATTTGTGTGCATTTTGGTAGAAATACTACAAATGTAATATTGTATATATCTCAGTTCATCACATCAGGAGACACCTAGTCATCAATACACCTAGTGTCACCTAGATCCTGGTTCCCAAAAACTATTCTCTACTAAATGAACCATGGCTCCTTGGAGAAATGCCTAATTTCAGAGCTGGGTCTGGAAATATTCACAGGAACTCTGGAACAATTTATTATGCCAGAAGGTAAGGGAGTTCTTAAGTAATCATGACTACAAGCCAAAAGAACACAAAATCCAGTTTGAACAATCTTTCACTGGACAAATCTGTGAAAATTTGAGGATTAAATTAAGGAATAATATTAATGAGTTATAAACTATTGATTATAGTAAGAATCCATGAATCCATTACAAATAAATAAGGAAACAGAAATGTCCTTCTAAAATAATACATGTAGAAGAATTTTTTAATAAAAATTATGAGGTCTAATAATTTGTCAGATTCATTTGTGACTTATACATAGCAACTAACACAGTGACTAGAACACAGTAAGGACTCACAACATAGTCACTATGTAAATGACTGAATGAATAAATGAGTGAACAGATGAGCAATAGATTCTTGCCATGATTTTATTTTTGAAAAATAGTGTGACCTTGGCCAAAATACCTTATATTTTTAGGTCAAATTTTCCCGTATGCAAAATAATAGCTGATGACTCCCTTAACATTTGAAAGCAAGAGCCTACATCAGATATCCGTTCTAGATATTTGAGTCTGTATAAGCCAGTATGGGTTTTTCCTGAAGGTATTTCATAGTATGCCAAAAGAGTTCCCTGGGACTTTCTCTTAGTACAGTAAGATATCCAAGACACAAAGAAATGTTGAGCAGTCCTTTCTGCAATGTTTATTTAGGCATAATAGATGTACACCTGTTTCTGTGATTCATTGTTACATTTTTTGTTACATTGAAAAATCTGCTTGGTATTTACATATTTTATACTGATTGTTAAGTTCTGAATTCATATAAGTTTGACCAAAATCAAGATTCATATTTCATTACTTTCTTCATGCAAAAAGCTGGATGATAATTAAAGCCATTTATAAGTAAAAATTTAGGATTATAGGAAACAGTACAATTGGGGACATTCAATGGCTTATAAAATATATTCATCTGAGGAACAGTTTTGCTAATCATTTTATAGTTATGCTAGCTTCCACAGTGCAAACCATTAAAAAACTCAACATATTTTATAAAAATTCTATCGCCCTTTCTCTTTACCCAATATTAGAGAGTAGAAAGGTGAATCATTGTATGGGTCATTACAAAAGGGAAAACTTGTAAGTTAAATTTCCAAGGAAACAAAGAAAATCAAGGTTGAAGAGATGATACATATTATTAATAAGGAATTTTTGGATAGGAAAGGCCAAAAACCAAATTTAATCTATCTTAAACCAAAATAAAATTTATTGTAAAAGTAGCACAGTGTTTCATAGAATTAATGGAATAGAATGCAACTGGTATGTGGGTCTTTGAAACAGTTGACTCCAAGTAATTGAATGTTAGAAATATTTTGTACCTTGGGAATTCTCTCTCTCTCTCTCTCTCTCTGTCTCTCATTCTCTGTCTTCTCCTCGTCTCTGTTATTTAAAATAAGAAACATGATCACGGCAACAATTTCTGAGCTTTAAATCTTACAACCACCAGGTTGCCACCTCTCAGCAGGATGTGACTTGGAGAACAGGGACATGGTATACAAAATGATTTCACTTTCTCTAATGTTTAGATGGAGAATAGTAGGGAACTGTCCCCAAAAAATGTATTCAGTATACTAGCAATTATTGAGGGCACATAATTCCAGGTGCATTATGTCTCAGTTATTATCCACATTGTCAAATGAGGAAATAAAAGGTCTGAGAAAGGACATAAACTGCTCACAGCACTTGGTGAGTGGTGGAACCATCATTTGAACTCACATTTATTTGACTCCAAACAAATGTTTCTGTTTTTGCTCAAGGTAAATGAAAACCAGTCATGTTTGGGGGGTACCTGGTTGGCTCAGTTGGACTCCTGATTTTGGCTCAGGTCCTGATCTTGGGGTCATGAGATTGAGCCTCATATTAGACTCCATGCTTAGTGGGGATTGTGCTTTAGACTCTCTCCCTCTCCCTTTGCCCCTCCCCTCCTCTCTCTTTGAAATAAATAAATCTATCTTTAAAAATCAGTCATACTTTCATTAATAGACATTAAAAAAGGACTAATAGACATTTAGAGAACATAGACATAAGAGATTATAAGGAACATGGAAATTGAGTTGTTTTCTATGTAAAACTCATACTGGACTTCAAGTTCTGGCCATAATAAAGTAACAGGGACTAGATCTAAATTTCACACTGTAAAAAATATAGAAAACTGTAAAATATATAAAACACAGTTTTTAAGCATTAGTCAATGGATAGCACAGCATTTGTGGTCTTTGAGAGAAAGGAAACTAATAAAAATAAGCACTATGCCATAAAAACTTCCAGATCATAGAGCAGGGAGAGTGAATTAGAGTTTTCCAGAGAAACAGAACCAATAGCATGTGGCTCAATGATAGATAGATAGATAGATAGATAGATAGATAGATAGACAAAAAGATATTTGTTTTAAGGAATTGACTTAGCGATGCATTAGGAAGACTGGCAAGCCCAAAATCTACAGAATGTAAGCAGGATTTGAGACCCAGGATAGGGCCAAACAGAGCCAATGTTGCAATTCAAGTCCTCAGGCTGAGAATTCCCTTAATGAGGGGCAACCAGTCTTTAGTCAAGTCCTTCAGCTGGTTAAATAAGGGTCATCCACATTATAGAAGGCAATCTGCTTTATTCAGAGTCCAGAAATTTAAAAGTTAATCTCAAGACAAAACTATAAACTCTTAGAAGATAAAATAGCAACCACTTTGATTTTGGCAATATCTTTTTAGATACAATGCCAAAGGCACAATCCATGAAAGAAAGAATTGATAAGCCTGACTTCATTAAAATGAAAATTTTCTGCACTGTTGAAGATATCACTAAAAATTAAAAGAGGAGACATGGACTGGGAGAGAATATCAGCAAAAAAACATATCTGATGGCATACCATTGTCCAAAACATACAAAGAACTCTTAAAACACAACAGTAAGAAAATAACCTGAATGAAAAAATAAGCCATAGACCTTAACAAACACCTCACCAAAGAAGATAAGCAGAGGACAAATAAGCTTATAAAAAATATGTGCCATATCAAATGTCATTAGAGAAATGTAAATTAAAACAACAATGAGATATTTCTATATACCTATTATAATGGTCAAATCCAGAACACTGACAACACCAAATGCTGGCGAGAATATGCAGCATTGGGAACTTTCATTCATTGATGGTGGGAATGAAAAATAGTACAGCCACTTTGGAAGATAGTTTAGCAGTTTGTTACAAAACTAAATATTCTCTTACCCTACAATCCAGCAATTGCACTCTTTGAATCTCCTAAAAGAGTAAAAAACTCACATCTACACAAAACCCTGGTTATGGATATTTATTGCAGCTTTATACATATTACCCAAACTAGAGTCAACCAAGATGTCCTTCAGTAGGTGAATGGATAAATAAACTGTAGCACATCCTGACAATAGACTATTTTTCAGCATTGTAAAAGAATATCTATTAAGCCATGAAAAGACACAGAAGATCCATGCATATTGTTAAGTGGAAGAAGTCAATATGAAAATGTTATATACGGATGATATTCTGGCAAAACTATGGATACAGTAAAAAGATTATTCATTCCCAGGGGGTAGGGGGAGGGAGGGATAAGTAAGCAGAGTACAGAGTCTAACTACCCAAGTTGACCCATAAAATTAATCATCACGAAGGGAAATAACAGGAAAAGTGCAGCAGTATCACTGACTTGAGGAGACACAGATTAGAATTCAGAAGTTTGAAATAACTGGAATTTGCAGGGCAGAATCATTTAAAAAAAAAAAAAAGAATCTACTCAGTAAAAAAGTTCTAGAAATCTAGGCGCCTGGGTGGCTCAGTGGGTTAAAGCCGCTGCCTTCGGCTAAGGTCATGATCCCAGGGTCCTGGGAACGAGGCCCACATCGGGCTCTCTGCTCAGCAGGGAGCCTGCTTCCTCCTCTCTCCTCTCTCTCTGCCTGCCTCTCTGCCTACTTGTAATCTCTCTCTCTCTGTGTCAAATGAATAAATAAAATCTTTTTAAAAAAAAAGTTCTAGAAATCTAATCGGGTTCTCTGTGATTTTTACTATGGTGTGCATGTCTTTGGTGAATCTCCACAATGCTGAGAAATGGAGGATGGGGAAGCTGTGAGCAGATGTTTCCAAGAGATTTCAAAGGGCAGTTTTCACATTTCCACCAACCAAAGTGAAGCACCTCTGTCGATTACTTGGGACATTCAGTAGGGACCCCAGAAGGGTCAGTCCTACAAATTATTAGTGCAATATTGATGGATTTTTCCTCTAACAAATGTTACTCTATAACTGCCTTGACAAAATTTAAGACCGAACCTATCAAATTTAATCTCCAGATCCTATCAGAACCAATCCAATCCTTTTAAAGAAAGCAACAAAATTCAGACTTGTTTCTGTTTCTTCTTTTTTCCCTTTGTGTATTTTATTTTATTTTTTAATAAAGATTTTTTTTAAAAATTCAACTAATGAACATGTGATGAATTACTAGTTTCAGAGGTAGAGGTCAGTGATTCATCAGTCTTATATAACACCCAGTTCTCATTACATCACGTCCCCTCCTCAATGTCCATCATCCAGTTACCCCATCCCTTCATCCCCCTCCCCTCCAGCAATCCTGTTTGTTCCTATGATTAAGAGCCTCCTATGCTTTGTTTCCATCTCTGATTTTGTCTTATTTTATTTTCCCTCTCTTCCCTTATGATCCTTTGTTTTGTTTCTTAAATTCTACATATGAGTGAGATCCTATGACAACTGTCTTTCTCTGATTGACTTATTTTGCTTAATACCCTCTAATTCCATCCACATTGTTGCAAATGGCAAGACTTCATTTTTTGATGGCTGAATAGTATTCCATTGTGTGTGCATATAAAAATATATAAAATATATAAATATTATATATAATAGAAAATTATTTATCATATATGTATAATACATGTATACATGAATATATGATTTTATATGTTATATACAAAATTATATTATATAAAATATATTTATATATAATAAAATATACATTATATTATGCATATAATATGTATAAACACATCTTTATCCTTGTCATCTGTCAATGGACATCTGGGATCTTTCCATAGTTTGGCTATTGTGGACATTGCTGCTGTAAAGATTCAGGTGCACATGCTCCTTCAGATCACTACATTTGTAACTTTGGGTTAAATAACTGGTAATGCAATTGCTGGGTCATAGGGTAGATCTATTTTCAACCTTTTGAGGAACCTCCATACTGTTTTCCAGAGTGGCTGCACCACTTTTCATTCCCACCAGCAGTGTAAGATGGTTCCGCTTTCTCTACATCCTCACCAACATCTGTTGTTTCCTGTCTTGTTAATTTTAGCCATTCTGACCGGTGTGAAGTGGTATCTCATTATGGTTTTGATTTGTATTTCCCTGATGCTGAGTGATATTGAGCATTTTTTCATGTGTCTGTTGGCCACTGTATGTCTTCTTTGGAAAAATATCTGTTCATGTCTTCTGCCCATTTCTTGATTAGATTATTTGTTCTTCAGTTATTGAGTTTGAAATGTTCTTTATAGTTTTGGGATAATAGCCCTTTATCTTATAAGACACTTGTAAATATCTTCTCCCATTCTGTCAGTTGTCTTTTGGTTTTGTCAACTGTTACCTTTGCTGTGCAAAAACTTTTTATCTTGACACAATCCCAATAGTTCATTTTTGCTTTTGTTTTCCTTGCCTTTAGAAATGATTCTAGCAAGAAGCTGCTGTGACTGAGGTCAAAGAGGTTGATGCCTGAGTTCTCCTCTAGGATTTTGATGTATTCCTGTCTAACATTTTGGTCTTTCAACCATTTTGAGTCTATTTTTGTGTATGATGTAAGGAAATGACCCAGTTTCATTATTCTGCATGTGGCTGTCCAATTTTCCCAACACCATTGGTGTTGGGGCAGAAGAGACTGTCATTTTTCCACTGGATGTTCTTTCCTGCTTTGCCAAAGATTAGTTGACCATAGAGTTGAGGGTCCATTTTTCTGAATTCTCTATTCTGTCCTATTGACCTATGTGTCTGTTTTTGTGCCAGTACCATACTGTCTGGATGAGTAGAGCTTCGTAGTATAGCTTGAAGTCCAGAATTGTGATGCCACCAACATTGGTTGTCTTTTTCAACATTCTTTTGACTATTCGGGATCTTTTCTGTTCCATATAAATTTCAGGATTCTTTGTTACAGCTCTGTGCAAAAAGTTGATGGTATTTTGATAGGGATTGCATTGAATGTATAGATTGCTCTAGGTGGCATAGTCATTTTTTTTAATAGCATAGACATTTTAACAATATTTGCTCTTCTAATCATGAGCATGGGATGGTCTTCCATTTCTTTACATCTTCCTCAATTTATTTCATGAGTGTTCTATGTTTTTCTGAGTACAGATTCTTTATGACTTTGGTTAGGTTTGTTCCTAGGTATCTTATGGTTTTGCGTGCACTTAAAAATGGAATTGACTCCTTAATATCTCTATCTTCTGTTTCTTTGTTAGTGTATAGAAACACAACTGATTTCAGTACATTGATTTCATATCCTGTCCTTTTGCTGAATTCCTGTATGAGTTCTAGCAATTTTGGGGGTGGCGTCTTTTGGGTGTTCCACATAGAGTATCATGTCACCTGCAAAAAGTGAGAGTTGACTTCTTTGCATATTCTTGGCCTTAGGGGAAAAGCTCCCAGTTTTTCTTCATTGAAGATGATATCCGCAGGGTGCCTGGGTGGTTAGGTTGGTTAAGCATTCACCTACGGCTCAGGTCATGATCTCAGGGTCCTGGGATGGAGCCCTGCATCAGGCTCCCTGCTCAGTAGGAGTCTGCTTTTCCCTCTTCCCTCCTGCTTGTGCTCTCTTGCTCTTTCCCGCTCTCACTCTCTCTCTGTCAATGAATAAATAAAATCTTTTTTTAAAAAAAGGAAAGAAAATGGTATTTGTGGTGGGTTTTTCATATATGGCTTTTATAATATTGAGGTATGTTCCCTCTATCCCTACACTGTGGATAGTTTTAATCAAGAAAGGATGCTGTACTTTATCAACAGCTTTCTCTGAATCTATCTAGAGGATCTTAAAAAGGTATTAGTCAAACTAATTCATTCCCTTCTTCCCTCTCTCAGCTTCCAGGTACTACATAAACAAAATCAAGATATCTGTCCTTCAAATCTCATATGTTGGAGCTTTACTCATCCTTTAATGTCTGACAAAGACACTCTTCCTATTAAAAAATTTCTCAATTCAATCAGAAATATTTGATTCTCACCATTTGATAATTATTTTTGTACACTGACTTTCTTTGACAAGTTTATTAGGTACTTGGGACTAAGTTCTAGGCATACATTTACCTCATATCTTTTAGACTCAGTAGTTACTCAACAACATGCATTGACTCAACAATAGCAGAATTTTCAAGTTCCATGGAATATTCACCAAGAGAGATCACATTCTAGCCCATGAAATAAACTTTGACATATTTCAGATACTTGGAAGTTTTAGAGTATGTTCTCTGAACATAATGGCATCACACTAGAAATCAGTAACAGATAGACAACTGGAAAATCTTTACAGTGATAAATTCCTAATAATCCATGGGTCAAGGAAGAAGTGTCGGGGGAAATAAAAAATATAGAGAAAGGAATAAAAATGAATATACAACATACCAAATATATGAAATGCAACTAAATCCTCAAATCAATGATCTGTTTCTACCTTTAAAAAATAAGAAAGAAAAGAAATACCTAAAGCAAGAAGGAGGATGAAAATAATAAAGATGCAAACAGAAATCAATACAATTAAAAACAGAAAACCAATAGAGAAAAATCAATGAAACAAGATGCTTGTGGGGAGGTGAGGGAGAATACAATATAAGTGATAAAGCTATACTCAGACTGGCAAAGAAAAAAAAAAGCTAGCGAAGACATAAATTACCATTATCAAGAAGGAGACAAAAAAAAACTGAAAAAGAATGAGGCAAGAGATATCACTATAGATCTTCTAGCATTAGAAAGATGATAAGAAAATACTACAGTTCTGCATTCATAAATTCAATATAAAAGAAATAAATAAGTATCAAAAATCACAAATGACTAATTCCCAATAAAGATGAAATGGTCAACTGAAATAGTCCCATTATCTTTAACAAAGTTGAACATGTAATTTAAACGTATCCCAAAAAACAAAAAAAAAAACCCAAAAACCAAAAAAACCCAGAACCAGATGTTTCACTGAAGATTTCTACCAAACATTTAAAGAATTGACACCAATTTTACACACTCTCTTTCAAAATATAAAAAAAGAGTGAACATTTTTCAACACATTGTATAAAACTAGTATTAATAAGATACCAAAAGGTGGCAAGGATAATATAAAATAATAAAAAAGAAGAAAAATAACCACAAAAACAAAGTACACACGAATAGTTTTCATGAAGTTAGGTATAAAACTGTCAGCAAAAAATTAGAAAATTGAATCCAGCAATGTATAAAAAGAAACATCCATCATTACCAACTTGAATCTATTCCAGGTATGGAAGACTGGTAAAGCACTTGAAAAATCAATCAATTTAATAGACCATATCAACAAAATGAAAAAGAAAAATCCAATGACTATATTAACTGACATAGAAGAAACATTTTATAAAATTCAACATTAATTCATAAAAAAACTATAAGCATGTTTGTAATAGAGTGGAATTGCCTCAATCTGATTAAAAAGTATCTACCAAAACTTCTGATATCATCATACATGAGAATGAAAGACTGAATATTTTACCTTTAAGATTGGAAATAAGGGGGCGCCTGGGTGGCTCAGTGGGTTAAAGCCTCTGCTTTCGGCTCAGGTCATGATCTCAGGGTCCTGGGATCGAGGCCCGCATCGGGCTCCCTGCTCAGCAGGGAGCCTGCTTCCCCCTCTCTCTCTGCCTGCCTCTCTGCCTCCTTGTGATCTCTCTCCCTCTGTGAAATAAATAAAAATCTTTAAAAAAAAAAAAAAAAAAGATTGGAAATAAGGGGTGCCTGGGTTGCTCAGTTGGTTAAGCATCCTACTCTTGGATTCAGCTCAAGTCCTGATCTCATGGCTCCTGAGATGGAGCCTGGTAACCAGCTTAGCAGGAGTTTGCTTGGATATTCTCTCCCTCTGCCCCTTCCACCATTCTCTTTCTGTCTGTCAAATAAATAAATAAATCTTAAGAAGAAGAAGGAGGAGGAGGAGGAGAAGAAGGGGAAAAAGGAGAAGTAGAAGACTGGGAATAAGGTAGGGATGCCTGCTCTCACTACTCTTATTAAACTGGAAGTCCTAATCAGGCTGCAGTAGGGTGAGAAAAAGAAACAAAAGGCAAACAGATTGGAAAGGAAGAAATAAAATTGTCCTTATTTGCATATGATCCGAATGCTTTGAAAATCTGAGAAGCTGCAAAAATGTATATATATATACTAAAAAAAACCACATGGAAATCAAACTTTAAAATGCAATACTGTTTATAATTGATCCAAAGAAAATAAAATTCTTAGGTATAAATCTGATAAAACATAAAGAGCACTGTATCCTAAAAATTAAAAAATGTTGATGAAAGAAATCAAGTGGAAACTTCATGGAGTCATGATTCATTGATTTGCATTCATAGATTGCAACACTCACCATTGTAAAAATGTCAGTTCCCTCTATTTTTTACAGATTTAATGCAATCCTGTTAAAAAAAGATATGTGTGTGTGTTGAAGACATACTTGATAATTAGGTACTTTATATACTGTACGTGCACACAGAGATTGACATTTTATATGTATTTATAGACATAAACTTTCATGATTTAATTCTATTAATGTGATTATATTTTCCACCCTTGGTATGTCCTAAAAATTATTTAATTAACTTTTTGCTAGATTGAAAGTGTTAATGAAACATCATTTGGGATTAAGAAGACTGTAGATTTTGACTGATTTCTAATTTATTTACTGCATTTGAAAAAAAATTTATTTGACAATATTTTTAATGCATAGATTCTGAGATTCAGCTTTTTATTTAACAATAGTACAAAGTTGAGAGACAGTGGTGAGCCCTGAGCACTTCTTCAGTTTTATTCCCAGCTTCTGATATTAAATCTTGAAGTCATCTTCATGTGCTTTTTTTCCATGGATGGTAAAACCATTTATTTTTAAATCTTTGCAATCACATCATTCTTTTTTGATCTTCTAAACTCACAGTGATTAAGGAATCTAGATCTTTGAAATGAAGTCCAAAAATTGTCCAGCTACATTAAGTAAAATCTAAATATGACTTTTCTTAGGACTGCATCTTTCTACTCAAATAAGGATTTACTTCAATTTTTTTTTCTCTCTGTATCTGTGTTTGGTGGAATTGAAACTATTATCAGCTTCTTGGTTTAAATGAAGGAATGGCTCACATTTATCTAATTCAATTTATTTTTATAAGTGGTCTCAAAATGAGGTAATCAGACATTGAAGCAACATAGAAAAGTTATTATCATTATAAATTTATGTGCGCTACTTATACTCTTTATTTTTTTAAAGATTTTATTTATTTATGAGAGGGAGACAGACAGACAGACAGACAGGATTGGGGGGCAGGAGCAGAGGGAGAGGGACAACCAGACTCCATGCTGAGTGTGAGCCTGACACAGGTCTCCACCTCAGGACCCTGAGATCATGACCTGAGCTGAAACTAAGGGTCAGACGCCCAAGAGACTGATCCACCCAGGTGCCCCTGTTATCCTCTTTAAAAGTCTGTGCTTTGTGCTTTGGTGAATACTGGGTTTGTGCTTTGGTGAATACTGTGAAAGATGTAAACCTGATGATTCACAGACCTGTACCCCTGGGGCAAAGAATAAAAAATAAATAAAATAAAATAAAATAAAATAAAATAAAATAAAAAAGTCTGTGAGGTCCTTGCCTTACCTGTGAGACCTCTCTGTTCCCAGACTCATGTTCTATTTTATGCATCAGTATCAGAGGATACTCTCACACTCAAATCAGTTTTTAAAAAAGTTAATTTATTGTTTCACATAACTGAAAAGTCCAGGGACCAACTTAGAGTCTTAGGAAAATTGAGTCAAAAATACCAATCAGAATTCTAATTCTGCCCCTCAATTCTGCTCTCCTGTGAGGCTCTCACCACAAAGCAGACCCTGGAAGCCTCATACTTAATATTCTACAGGATTGCAAGCCTAATGGAAAGAATGCTCCTCCCTCCAATAAATCCAGTGACATTTCATGGATTGAATGATAAACCTGGTGTGAGCCAATTGTTGATTCGTAGTCCATTTACCATAGAGATGTGTGGTGTTCGATGGGATGTCCACCTAAATTTATAGCGGTGTGCGGCATTGGATTATTTTTTCTTAATGGAAACTGAGACTCGATTACTAGAAAATAGGAAATAGGTGCTGGGCTGGCATAAATGAGATATCCATTGCAGCTTTGCAAACAGTACATACCCAACATAAATACCTTACATGAAGTAATCAAAGCAATTAAATAATAAAGGTACAGAATGAATTATATTTATATTTAGAAGAGCATTGTTGGAGCTATGGTTCTGTCACTTTCAAACCCTGTGGACTCGAGTAAACGACATGAGCTCTGTCAACTTTTTTAAAGGAATAAACAAAATGGTTACAATACTAATGAGATATTGTGTAGAGAAAAATCCAAAAGCATTTAAAAAATAAAGTTAATAAAACTGTTAAATAGGTGTGTTGGAACTTGACCAATATAATAATATTAACCATAATTTTATGCTTTAACAGTTCAAGACTGAAATTAAGAAGGTACATACCATCTAAAATCATATCAAAATTATTAAATGTTTAAGAATAATGCCCCCCAAAATGTATAAGACCTCCATGCAAAAGAAATATAAAAAGTTCAAATTATAATTTAATTCATATAGAGTAAGAGCGCCTTTTTTCTGAGTATGGTTCTATAATTTTTACACAATTTGTATCATTTTTAACAAATTCATGCAGTCGTGCAACCACTAACACAATCAAGATACAGAACATTTGTATCACCCCCCAAAATTCCCACATGCTTCTTCATTGCCCATTTACTTTCCCCACATCCAACCCCTGGCTATCACCATTTTTGTTTGTTTTTAATGTCTTTATAGTTTTGGATTTTCCAGAATGTGATATGAATGGAATAATATAGTTTGTGTATTTTTTTTATCAGCCTCTTCCACTTAGCATCATGCATTTGCATTCATCCCTGATGTTGCGTGCATCAATAATCCCTTCCATCTGATTGCTGCAGAAAATCCCATTCCATAGTGTTCCATATTTACTCACTTAACAGTTGATCGACATTTGAGTTGTTTCTAGTTTTGGGCAATTACCAGTAACAAACAATGCAATAAACTTTTCCACACAGATTGTTGTTGTTGTTGTTGTTTTATAAACATATATTTCATTTCTTTTGGGTAAATATCCAGGGGTGGGATACCTGGGTCAAATCAGAGGTGTTTAACTTTATAAGAAATTATCAAACTGATTTCTAAAATATCTGTACCATTTTGCATTTCCACTATTAATGTCTAAACACTCCAATTCCTTCACATTCTTGCCAGTATTTGGTATTCTCAACGTTTCTATATTTTAGAGTTTCATAATTTTTAATATTTATAATTTTTTAAAAAGTTTATAATTTTAAGCTTGATATTTATTTTTATCACCCATTTCAAGTTCATTAATCTTTGTGTGATGCAAGGTGGAATTGAGAGGGGTTTTGCATTAGACTATCCAAGAGTTTCAGCCCTATTTGCCTAAATGACTATCCTTTCCCCATTGAACTGTGTTCATGTTTTGGGTGAAATTCAGTTAACCATATATGTGTAAGTCTATCTCTGGGGTCTTTATTATTATTTTATGGGCCTGTCTTTAAGCCAATACCATACTGTGGCAGATTAAAAAGAATAAATAATGTTGATATAAAAATATACATATGACAATTATATATAATTATATAAATATTTAAGTTATTTTGTTCATTACTTACATAGTTTATACTGTTCATCTAATTATACATAGCAATTATACATATGCCAAGGATAATATAAATCCATTTAAACATCCATGGAGTATTTATAATTGTACTTTTACCAGGCTAAAGAAATTCTTTTAAAAACTTTCAAACCCTTGATAGCAGACAAAACACCTTCTGTGATCAGTGATCAAAAATAAAAATTGAAACTTAGAGGGTTAAAAATTTGAATGAGGATGCTAGGGAAAACACATACACACACACACACATAGATTAAACCTAAAGTACGTAGAGGAGAAAACATAGTAAAAATGAAAGCATAAATTAATAAAATACAATTGTATAATATTTCTTATACTATTACAGAGAAACAGAAAAGCGGAATGTGTGTGGCTAATTTTATGTAACTGATAAAACTATAATACCATATTCTATAAAAATGCACATTTAGATAATAAAAGTACAACAACATGGGCGCCTGGGTGGCTCAGTGGGTTAAAGCCTCTGCTTTCGGCTCAGGTCATGATCTCAGGGTCCTGGGATCGAGGCCCACATCTCTGCTCAGCAGGGAGCCAGCTTCCTCCTCTCTCTCTGTCTGCCTCTCTGCCTACTTGTGATCTGATCTCTCTCTCTGTGTCAAATAAATAAATAAAATCTTTAAAAAAAAAAAAAAGTACAACAACATTGGCCGGAAAGGATTTCAAATGTATCAAATTTTATCATGGTGGTTACTCTAGGAGAAACAGGGAGAGAGGTAAATGATACTGGGTTGGAGAACAAAAGAAATTTTGTATTTATCTATAGTGATCTTTTTCTTTAATTAAAAAATATGTGTATGTGTTTATGGGTGCATGAAACACTGATATTTATAATATCATTCTAAGTATTTTCTGTGATTTTAAATATTTTGAAATAAAACAGGAACTTTCTATGTTTTAAGATCAAAATAAGCCAGTAAATGCAAAACTTGTCATAAAATTGCAAAGCACTAAATAAAAGTAAGACATACAACCCTTATTTAAACAAAGTTTCCCATGAGGTATTGTTTGATAAATGAATGTACTTCCAAAACTTTCTGATCTTTTCACTATTTATCATGTAATTGATAATTCTCAAATGGGTAACCAGTGACCAACTTACAAGTGCCCAGAAAATACGACAATAACAAAGTAAGGGACCAGGGCGCCTGGGTGGCTCAGTGGGTTAAAGCCTCTGCCTTCAGCTCAGGTCATGATCTCAGGGTCCTGGGATCGAGGCCCACATCGGGCTCTCTGCTCGGCAGGGAGTCTGCTTCCTCCTCTCTCTCTGCCTGCCTCTCTGCCTACTTGTGATCTGATCTCTCTCTCTGTGTCAAATAAATAAATAAAATCTTTAAAAAAAAAAAAAAAAAAAAAAAAACAAAGTAAGGGACCAGACGGAGGTGGGAGTGGGAATGTGGAGGTGTGCATGCCTTGCCAATGTTCCACTCCAGGCTTAGCTTGCTGTCGACACTCAGTAAATGTTAAACAACAACAATAATAACGGGTACCATCTGCATGCCAAATTTAGAGTGGTTGAAACATCCAGGATTGACAGCCCTAAAGGCCAGACTTCCCTTACTGATTATTCCCAACATGTACAGCATTTTTCTTAGCTCAATTAATGGCATAAATAGTCTCTCACTCAGGAAAAAAAACACTATTATCTTTAACTCTACCCTCTCCATCATCACTAAGGAACCCTTCCACAAACATATCTGTCTCCAGTCTCTGCCTCTGCTAACACAAACCTAACCTTACTGTACGTTGTTTACATTAAAAACCATCAAGTCTAGTTATATTAATTATTTGCTTAGGAAGCTGCTGATCGTGCTTCATTGCCTAAGAGAAGAAAATCTTAATATTTTAGCTTGTATCTAAGACTTCTTAATGTATTGCCTCAACTCATTATTTCCAACGTAATAGCATGCTACCTCACTTGAAAACCTTCTCCTGCATCCTGCATGAAACACACATGAGGTTAATTGATGTTTCCCAAATAAAACATCCCATGTGTTTGTATGCACCATGCTCTTTCCTCATCATGAATTTATCTTATCCTTATCTCTCTGCCTGTTGGATTCCTACTCATTCTTCAAAGCTCAATTTAAAATCTTTCCTCTCTGAGGGCATCACTGATCTTCCCGGGAGAATCTAATTTTTCTCTTTCATTTCCTTCTTAACACATCATTTGCTTCTTTCACACCGTATTACAGTCTACATTACCTTAATGATGTTAGCTAAAACTTATTAAACAAGAAGCATCAGGCATTCTTCTAAGTTCTTTTTGTTATTACATTAATATTATTATAATATATATTAACTCATATAATTTTCACAATAACCCAAGAAGAGTATTATTAGCCATTCTATACATAAGAGAACTAAGGAATAGAGAAATCAAGGATTTGACCACAGCTAATGACATGTATCTGGGATTTGAACCTGTTCCTAACCACTGGACTAGTGCTGAGCTACCTGTCTTGCTACTAGATTCTGAGTTACTTGAGAGTCATGATTGCCCTTTCATCAGTTCACCAATTTCTATCTTGATCCTATTCCCCATGCCACATAAACATCCAATTCCTCATAGCACTTCACAGAGCTTCATATAGCTAGTAAATAAGTTAAGCTATGGAAAAGAAAAAAGAAAAAAAAGTTTCAACTGCTATTATTTGAAGACAGTATTATTTTTTTCCCAATTTATTTATTTATTTGACAGAGAGTGAGAGAGAGACCACAAGCAGGCAGAGCAGCAGGCAGAAGGAGAAGGAGAAGCAGGCTCCCTGCTGAGCAAGGAGCCTTATGTGGGGCTCAATCCCAGGACCCTGGGATTATGACCTGAGCCGAAGGCAGTCACCCAACCAAGTGAGCCACCCAGGTACCCCGGAAGACAGTATTATTATTATATTATTATTATTATTTTTGTTGTAGTCCCCCCTTATTTATGGGTGGGTATGTTCTTTTTTTTTTTTTAAGATTTTATTTATTTATTTGACACAAAGATAGAGATCACAAGTAGGCAGAGAGGCAGGCAGAGAAAGGGGGGGAAGGAGGCTCCCCACTGGGAGCCTGATGCGGGCCTCGATCCCAGGACCCTGAGATCATGACCTGAGCCGAAGGCAGAGGCCTTAACCCACTGAGCCACCCAGGCGCCCTGGGTGGGTATGTTCTAAGACCCTCCCAATGAATGCCTTGAAATTGTAGATAGTACAAACCCAATATGTTTGTTTTTTCCTTATGTTCTTTACGTTTTTCCTTTCCTATGTTTTTTTCCTTAATACCATGATAAAGTTTAATTTGTAAGTTAGGCACAGTAAGAGATTAATAACAATAACTGATGACAAAATAAAACAATTTAAACAATAAAATTTATATATATTATATATACGTAATAGAAGTTACGTGAATGTAGTCTCTCTCAAAATATCTTATTGTACTCTACCTACACTTTTCCTGGTGATGATGTGAGATGATAATAGTGCCTACATGATGACATGAAGTGAGGTGAGTGACATGGGCACTGTGATGTAGCATTAGGCTACTACTGACCTTTCAATGATACTTTCAGATCACAGTTGACCATGGTAACTAACACCGTGGAAAGCAAAACTGTGGATAAGGAGGGACTACTGTGTTCAACTAATTATTATCTCAACAAAGGAAAATTAAATCATCTCTCATGTCTTCTACCCTTTCCCCTTCAGGAATGGAGATCAAATAAGCCTTGGAGTTCTTTAGTTCTAGGTTATCTTCCACTCAAGGAGTAATTAATAACTATTTTGTGTTTCATGCCCTCAAACTGAAGGTGTAGTTCTGAAGACATTTTCAACATACATAAGCAGTGTTTTTGAAGACTTAGGCCTTTGAGGGAATTAGATCAAGTTATCCACCAGGAAACCCTAGAATGTACAAAAGGAGAATATCATGAATTGAATGTTTATGTCCAACCCTCCAAAATTTATACATTAAAGTCCTAAACCCATTGTGATGGTATTAGGAGGTGGAGCCTTTGGGAGGTAATTAGGTCATGAAAGCAGAGACCTCATGAATGTGATTATTGCTTTTATAAGAAGAGACCCGAGAGTTCATTCCCTCTCTCTCTACTCTGCACCAAATGAGGAGAAGGCCCTCACCAGGAAGCAGGCCCTCACCAGATGTTGGATCTGCCAGCACCTTGAACTTGGACTTCCCAGCTTCCAGAACCGTGAGAAATAAATGTTTATTGTTCAAGCTACCCAGTCCATGGTGATTTGTTATAGCAGTTGGAGCTGACTAAGAAGTATGGTAACACTGGATTCTGGCTAGGTATAGTCTCCTTGGAAATAGATGGAAAATAGCCATGTGGCTATTTTCAAAGCCTATGCTCAAAGGATTTCAGCACTAAGGAAGGTTGAGAACCTTGCTACTCTATGAAAATATCAAGCATAAGGAAACAATACCGATCGAAATAACCAGACTCTTAAGACTTCTCCACATAAACACACTTATTGGGACCATGTAAGTTCCAAAGGAGGTAAGGAGTCTATTAAAAATTGATAATCAAGTTATTGCCAATCTTAACAAGTTGGATGTATGTAGGAAATTATCATTTGATTTAGAAAAATAAGGAAATGCTGAGAATGTTTAATACCCATGAGAGTTAATGAGTGAATTGATTAATCAAACCACAGTTTGGAAATCATTTATAAAATATTTAAAGTTTAGAGAGAACAGACAACATTTTTGTCTTGTTTGAGGGTTTTTTTTGTGTGTTTTATTAACCCTGAAATCTACTGGTAGAGAAATAAGGGTGACTATATGGTTAAATCCATCAAAACTTTGATGAAGTCACATAATTTATATAATAAGAAATTATAGAACAGTTAATTGAGTATCTTTTCTAAAAGAGTCAATCACACATACAAAAATGGAAGGATTTACAATTATGTTTAAATATCTGTACTTGACTAAATCCTAATCTTGTTAATTCCTCCTACAGGAATAACATCACAGGAGTAAAAAGCTATATATTAAAAGATGTCTATCACAGCATTATTTATAAAGTCAAAAAGTTGGTAACCAAAATTATATAATTCATTCAAATCAGGGCATGATTTAGAGAGAAAGATTGCACTAAAAATAAGTAAGTACTTACTGATCTATAACAGTTATATATTAGGACTACCTCTAGAAAAGTAGAAACCATGGTTACAGCAACAATGAATTTATTTAGGTAAATTATAGTTACTTATTAGAAGTAATGATTATGAAGACTATGTTTAAAATTCATATTGAATTCAACTCAATAAGTCTGTATCACATAGTGGGCCTATGGCAGTGAAAAAGATAGGTACTATCCCTGTCCTTAGGGAGCTGAAATTTTATTAGCTTATGAAACTATATCTAGAGTGTGATTTTACCATACAAACATTGTTAGTGTATGTACTAATAATTAAAAATAAAAAAGGGGGGAAAAACTAGTGCCTGACTCTTAAGGTAGTGAATAGAATTTTGGGTGATTTCCCCCCCAACTTTTTATTTGTTTTAGTTCTACAATATTGTGTAGGCAATACACTTAGAAAAAATAAATGATGACTGGGGTGCCTGGGCGGCTCAGTTGGTAAAGCGTCTTCCTTCAGCTCAGGTCATGATCCCACGGTCCTGGGATGGAGTCCTCCATCAACCTCCTTGCTCAGCAGGGAGCCTGCTTCTCCCTCTCCTCCCAACTCCTGCTCTCTCTAGCTATCTCTATCTCTCTCTCTAAAATAAATAAATAAGGTCTATAAAAAAAAGTAAAATAAATGATGACTAATGATTATTCAAACCACTGGCATTAAGTTTTTCCGAACTCTATTATGTAACAGGTATCATGGCAAATGCTTTATGAATACTTCTTTTATCCTTCCAATAACTACATATGATAAACTTGAGGTTTAGAGGAATTAAATCATTTGCCTAAGATCGAATATACAATAAACGTCTAAATCCAGCATCAAATGCCTGATTCTAAAAGCTCTGCTCTTAATCACTATTGCTTACCTGCTGAAGACCCTGTCTTCCCTGTGGATGTTCTACACAACACTTAATATCCTGTTGGTTCCATGTTAACATTAAATACTCAAAATAACAACCCTAAATCTGGCTGTGACCCAATGCAAAGTCTCTCAGGAGATTTCTGGCCCAGTATCACAGATCCCAGATGGGAAATCCATACAAGCCTCCTTCCTAGGCCTACTTTGGCAGCATATATTTCAATCCCAGATGGAAATGACAAGTGAACAAAACCAAACTAAACAGCTCAAATAGGCAGGATTGATTCAAGTTCTGTAATTTTAAATTAAATTAAATTTTTACAAAGTTAAACTCAATAGATAGATAATTGATTGGAATTTTTTGCATGTTGTTTCTTAATTATATGTCACCCTCTAAATCATAGTGACTAACAAGAAAAATAAATATGTTTTTGCAATACATTTTACCCCTTTGATGAGCCACTTTTATGGGTTTTCTCTTTGGTCTTTGTGTTTTCCTCATGTTTTTTATTCCTTTCCCACTTAACCATATTTTATACACCAGGCACTCAACATTTAATAAGAAGGCAAAGGTTTCTTCCCTCTCAATAATGGAATAAACCCAAATGTCAACAGAAATAAGATTTTCTATTTATAACTTAACCTTAGCTGTAGAGGTTAGGTTCACTCTCATTCTGTCCTGCTGTCCAAACTCTAATATTCCCAAGGATGCAGTATTAATATCAGCACTAAGTCAATGCCCTGTCTTCTGCAAACAGAAAAGACATACTTTTAGAGTGGAAATATTCTAGGTTAAATCATTATTACATCAGTCATCTAGCTGTGTAACTTTGGACAATTTCTATAATCTCCCTTTTAATGTCAGTGAGTAAGGGGACTAAAGGTAAAGATGGTTCAGTGGTTAAAGGTCAGTTTATAAATGAATTTGTCTCCTAAACACCAATATCTCAGATTTTATTCTGCAGGAGAAATGTTATTTCTATGGGAGGCTTTATTTTTCTTCTATAAGCCCTGACATTAATGGCCGTGTTTAAGTGATGTGCTGTGTCTCTGAAGATGATGTGAAAGTCTTTATTTTACTACCATGAGCAAATTTTTGTGTCTGTGCCTGTGGGCTATATACTTTCATACTGAATGATCCTTCTTTGCTTCAAAGAAGTCTCACTTGGAGTTTACATTTTATCAAAAGAAAAATGCACAACTCTGGAACAGACACTTAAATATATAATATGAAGTGAAATAAAGATCTCCTGTTCACCTCATGAGGCTCCACCCAAAATGCAGGTTGTCCTGCTCATCTTAGTGCAGTTCCATGCAATCATTTCATTTATGTGTTAGAGATCATGTGTGAGTGCATACTGAGAATGGAAGCCAAAAATTACTGAGTAGAAAATGGAAGAGGTTATCACTTACACTTTAAGAGAATTCATGCAAGGCTACCTTGAAGAGAAATTTCTTAGTGTATGCAAAACAAGTACTATTGTTTGTAAAATATTTTAAAGTATTCTTTCCTCCTCTGTACCCCCTGTTGTTAAATAAAAGCTTAGAAGCATCTTGTAATAAAGGACACATGACACAGTAAAGCTAAATATTGAAATAATTTGGGGGAAGTGGCTGAGGCTAGGGAAAGAATACAGTTATTGAAAAAAATGAACAATCATTACTATAATTAAACATTAATTTGAGCTCACAAACATTTTTGGGGGGAAAATACAGAATTACATTTGTGTCAAGATGTCCATCGAAATGATAATGTCCGACTCTTTCTTATTGCTTCAGGAAAATTAATAACTTTCTCTGGATTTTAATTGTCGAAGAAAAACCCTATCCAGCTCTCTGAGGAAGAAATTCAGCTGGTTTCACTAAAGGGGAGGAGAGGAAAGAGACAAGTATTTAGGCAATGAGAGAAGAGACAGCCAGAGCCGGAGGGAGAGTTGGGTACTCCATCTGTAGAGTTACAGAAGTGCCAGAGCACTTGTGGGTGACAGGAGCTTGCACTCTACTCCCACAGAGAGAACTGGCTGGATAACTGGGGGAAGGTCAGGCCAACCCACATGCAGGATGGCTTTTCAGTACCACTCCTTTAGAGTACCAATAATTGTGTGCCTCTGGGCTTAGTTTCAGAGAAACAACAGCAACAAAAAAGCAAAGGATTAGCATCCACAGTAGCATTTTGTAGGGTAAGAAGTACACCATGGTGACTGCAAGAGCAAAGTACTAAATAGTTTCCCATCATCTTGACATCAAGTAAGTTTGAGAGGCACCATAAGGAGTAATTTTGGATATTCTCCTAGGTTGAGAGATAGGGTCTCATGCTAAGTTTAAGTTAATCTAGGGGAAAAAAATGTAAATGTGGTGATTCTCACACACAAGTTTTATAGAATAAATTCAAACATGCTACATGTAAAATGAGTTATATCGTCATAAGATTTTCCTACTGAAAAAGCCACATATGTCATCTACCAAAATGTTAAATCTCTACCATCTGCAGATCTGTTTAAATACTTTTGAAAACAAGCTGCTTTGAAAGATTTACAAAGTAAAAGCGTTAAGCAGAAATCTTGTTTTCAAAGATGAAGTATTTTCTGTTTGAATATTCAGCAAAAAGTATGTGATGTAGGGAAAAAATTGAGGAAAGTATGAACGTTAATGTAAATATCAACTGCTTTTTCAGGTGGGTGTATGGATAATCCTTGCTGCACAGCAAAGTATTTGCCTACCCACCCAGCTAAGGGGATTAAATCCCATCTTACTTTTAGTTAAACAAATTCTCAGACCACTTTTCTTCAAATCTTTATGCAGATGTCAAGACAGTCTGGTGCTAGACATCTAAATGGAAAAGATATGAATTCCAAAATCTTTCAGCTAGTATGTTTATATAATTTATCATAAATATTAATTATCTCTGTTCAGCAGGAAAACTGGTAGTAAAAAGATTAATGATCAATTTGGGGACAAACCAGTATCTCTAGATTTTTGGCAATAGTGAAGAGACATAAGTATTTAAATAAACACATTTTGAGTGTGCTATGTGTAAAATATTCACCTAAACATTATTTATACATGTTTATTGTATAATTAGAAACAAATTCCAAAACAAATATTTGTGCTTTTGAAATCTGTAAAAGGTAACTCTTCACGTACTGCTTCAAAGTTTCTTGGCCTCATTTGTCTTGTTTTTGTGTTGTCTGCTATGAATACCAGCTTTGCATGAGTTATGATAGTACCGTTCCATCTCCCCGTGCCATGCATCTCTTGTTTCCTCTCCCTTGATTCTCCTGTTGATTGAAAGGCTTGGGAAGCAATGGTACCCAACCAAGCCTCCATGAAATGCAGCAGACAATTACCCATTCTTGGGTGAAATATTGATGAATGGGAAACAGCAACTAGTGAGTGATTCTCCTCCCCCACCATCCTTAAGATAAGCTGTCTAGGGATGATTTTATGCAGCTTATTTGTGGCTGGGATGTCAGCAATCAATTGCATTTTGCAGCATCCAGATCAATAGCATGTCCTGGTAACTGGCTTTTTCTTTTCTCTGCTTCATTCACCTTTCCCCTCACACCTGCTCTCTGGTATTGCACTTCCCCATAACACAGTCTCAGATAAACACTTTAGTTCAGCTCTGCTTTCCGTGGAACCCAGAAACAAGACTCTATATATTTCTCTGTCAATTTTTTAATCAATTTTTATATACTACTAAAATGCAAAATATATTTTCAATCTATCCTTAATTTTTTAAAAATGTTGTATAGTCACATTACTTTGTAAAGTAAAAGATAAATTATAATTACAGAAGAAATGCATTATGTCTTTTTATTGTCAATTTATTCATATATAATTATGATGTGGGCTTCTATAAATGAGGATTGTTTTTAAAAAGTGCATAATTTTTATAAAAGCATTCAGTGTAAAAAAAACCAGCAAGGCTTAAGATAAAACATTACAGAATGGAAAATAAGTAGACAGGTAATTACTTGTACTAGGTGTTTTGGGGAGTCCCAGTCAAAAATGGTGGCAAAGGAGGCTCCTGAACTCATCTCCTCCTCTGGACACACAAAATCTACAGTTACACATGGAGCAATTCCTTCTAAAAGAATCCTGAAACTAGCTAAGTGACTTCTACACATCCAACAAATAAGAAACTACTCAAAACAAAATGGGTAGGAAGGGCTGAGACACACTGTCTATAAACCCCACCCACACCACAGCAATATATATAAACAGGAGAGAATTCATAATTCCCAACTTCTCTCTGAAGGCAAAAGATTTGGAGACAACAAGAAGTACCCCAAATTTTAAGATTTCCATCTGGGAGTTGGGAGCCCAACAAACTAGCTTTGAAAATCAATGGGGATTTAACCCACAAGACCTGCAAGACTATACCAAAGATAGAAAGAGTTCTTAGGCTTATGAGGACTCACTATGGCTATCACCCAAAGCTCAGTACAGAGGCTACACAGAGAACTCCATTCCCACTCTTTTCCTGAAAGAGGAATACTGTAAAAGCTCACTTGCATACTTTAAAAGTTTCTGCCTGGGCACCTGGGTGGCTCAGTGGGTTAAAGCCTCTTCTTTTCCGCTCAGGTCATGATCTCAGGGTCCTGGGATCGAGGCCCGCATCAGGCTCCCTGCTCAGTGAGGAGCCTGCTTCCCTCTCTCTTTCTCTGCCTGCCTCTCTGCCTCCTTGTGATCTCTCTCCCTCTGTGAAATAAATAAATAAAATCTTTAAAAAAATAAAAAATAAAAGCTTCTGCCTGAGGGTCAGACTTCTAATTTAGCATACCGCTAGGGTCTGACCTGGATTCTCCCCTGGAAACCAGGGAAGCCAGCAGGCACCACCTCCGTATTATCCCTTTGGCCTGCTCCTGGTCACTGGTATCACCCAGGAAGGAGTTTGTGCATATGGCTAACACTCTGTCTTATGTGGCTGCTACCCTGAGCAAACGTATGTTGATTACCTGGCCCTCATGGCCAGTAGAATTAGTGTTCATGGGTCCCACAAGCTGTATTAAACAAAGAAATAGGGCAGTGGAATTCATCCAATCAGAGGATCAAGAAGAAAAAAAAATGAAAAAGAATAAAAATATCTTAAGAGATGTATGGAACACTATCAAGTAGATAAGTATTTGCATTATAGGGGTCCCAGAAGGAGAAGAGAAACAGTAAGGGGAAGAAAGATTATTCAGAGAAGTAATGGCTGAAAATTTCCTTACCCTAGGGAAAGAAATAGACATCTACAACCAGGAAGCCCAGATAGTTCCAAATAAAGTGAATATAAAGAGACCCACACCATAGCACATTATAATTAAACTGTCAAAAGTTAAAGAGAGAATCTTAAAACCAAAAGAAAAACAGCTTGTTACAAACAAGTCAATAGAATGGCTATTCTTGTCTAAAAAGACAAGAAATAACAAGTGTTGGCAAGGAAGTGGAGAAAAGAGAAACTTCATGTGGTTTTACTAAGAATGTAAATTGGTACAGCCACTATGAAAAACAGTATGGAGTTTTCTGAAAAATTAAAAATAAAACTACCTCATGACCCATCAACTCCACTTCTCAGTATATATCCATAGAAAATGAGAGAATAGGGTATCAATGAGATATCTGCACTCCCATATTCACTGCAGCATTATTCACAATAGTCAAGATATGGAAACAACCTAATTATTTATCAACAGATGAATGGATAAAGGAGATATGGTATGGATATACACATACATAATGGTGTGTATATAGATATAAAGGCATAAATATAATGTGTCACATGAATTCGATTACTATTCAGGCATGAGAAAGAAGGAAATTTGGCCATTTAAAACAACATGGATGGAACTTGAAGACATTACACTAAGTGGAAGAAGCCAGAAAGAGAAAGACAAACACTGTATGGTGTCATTTGTACATGTACTTTAAATGACATGCCTGGGTGTAGAGTTTTATTGTTACTGTTTGTGGGGGCAGCTTGGTGTTCTCTGAGTTACCTGGATCTGTGGCTTGTGGTCTGATGTTAATCTGGAGGAAATTTTCATTCATTATTATTTCAGCTATTTCTTCTGTCTTTTCTCTCTTTTCCTTTTGGTATTTTTATAACATGTATGTTAGATCTTCTGTAGTTGTCCCGTAGACCTTGAATATTCTAAGTCTGTTCTTGTATTTTTTGGTTTTTGAGGATTCTATTGATAATATTTTCTAACCCAGAGATTCCTTCCTTACCTGGGTCCAGTCTACTAATAAGCCAAAGACATTCTTCATTTCTATTACAGTATTTTTTTTATCTCTGGTATTTCTTTTTGATGTTTTCTTAAGATTTCTCTCTCTCAGCTTACATTTCCCATCTGCTCTTGCATGCTATCTTCTTTATCCATTAGAGTCCTCAGCACATTAATCATTGTTTTAAATTCCTGGTCTAATAATTTCAACATTCCTGCCATTTTCAGTTCTGATGTTTGCTTTGTCTCTTCAAATTATGTTGTCTTGCTTCTGGTATGCCTTGTAATTTTTTTCTTGATAGCCAGATATAAGGTACTTAAGAAAAGGAACTGCTGTAAATAGGCCTTTAGTAATATGGTGGTGAGGTATGAAGATAGGGAAAAAAGTTTTATTTTCTTATCATTAAGTCTCAGTCTTGTAGTTAACTTAAGCCTCTGGAGCGTGAAGTTCACAAATATTTCTCACTTTTCCCCTCCTCCTTTAGGTGGGCCATAATAGCTAGAGTGGGCTGGAGCGGTGTTTCCCTTTCCGAGGCAGTCAGGTTCTGATAATGCTCCAATTAACCATTTTAAGTAGTCTTTGGTTGACTAGTTTCCTCTGCAGGCAGGCCGTGTTAAGTAGAAAGGAGAGTTCTGATATATTTCAAAATGGTTCCTTTCCCCCTCCCCTGCTGGAAACCCAAACAGATTCTTCTCCCGTACTTACCGTGGGAACCTGATTAAGCTCCTGGAGGTAAATCTCACAGGCACTCCCCCATGACAGATCCCTCTAGAGTTTTTGACTTTCAGAGTCTACTGAGCCTGTAGCAATTTGGCAATTACAGTTCACGTTTCCCCATCCTGAAACTGGCTCCCCTAGTGCTTTCCTCTTTTTTTTTTTTTAAGATTTTATTTATTTATTTGACAGAGAGAGAGGGATCACAAGTAGGCAGAGAGGCAGGCAGAGAGAGAGGGGGGAGAGAGGGGGGGAAGCAGGCTCCCTGCTGAGCAGACAGCCGGACATGGGGCTTGATCCCAGGATCCTGAGATCATAACCTGAGCAGAAGGCAGAGGCTTTAACCCACTGAGACACTCAGCCACCCCTAGTGCTTTTCTCTTGAAAGTCTGCTCTAGTAGCCATATTTCCCTGTATTCTCCTGTGGGTATCTCCAATTCTGGCAGCAGCAGTATGCTCTTTGTCCTCCACTCTCTAATGGTTTCAACAAATGTCACTGATTTTTAAGTCTGTTCAGCTTTTTATTTGCTGTGATGGAGTGGTAATTTCCAAGGTCTTCATGTGTGGAACCAGAAATCAGAAGTCTAGTTTTGCAATTTGTTATAAAACTAAACATACTATTACCATACAGTACAGCAGTTGAACTCCTTGGTATTTATTCAAACTGGTTGAAGACATATGTCCACACACACAAAAAAAACTACACACAGATGTTTATATCAGATTTATTCATAATTGTCAAAACTTGCAAGCAACCAAGATGTCCTTCAGTAGGTGAATGGATAAATAAATGGTGGCACATCCAGACAATGGAATGTTATTCAGTATTTTAAAAAGAGAGAGCTAGCAAGCCATGAAAAGACACAGAGAAAGTTTAAATGCCTATTACTAAGTCAAAGAAACCAATCTTAAAAGGCAACCTACTGTAGATTTCAACTATAAGATTCTGGAAAAGGCAAAACTATGGAGAGAACAGAAAGACCTGCAGTTGCCAAAGATTAGGAAGAAAGGAGAGATGAATAGGCAAAGGATGAAAGATTTTTAGGGCTGTGGGAATACTCTATATAATGCTATAATGATGAGTACATGTCATTGTATATTTGTCAGAACTCATAGGATGCACAATACCAATAGTAAACTCTACTATAAAATACGGACTGTCAATGATAATAATGTGTCACTCTAGGTTAATTGATTGTAATTAATGGACCACTCCAGTAAGAGCAGTTTGATGGTGGCAAGGCTGTGCATGTGTTGGGGGAGTAAATATATAGACATTCTACTGAATTTTGCTGTGCTTTCTACTGAATTTTGCTGTGAAACTAAAGCTGTTCTTTTTAAAAACTCTACTTTTAAAAAAGAAAGAGAAGGATGACTCTGAAGGTGAAGCCAGGAGCCACAGAAGATTATTTCCAGGACTTGAAACCACATGGAATTGATTTGATTGGCTTTCAAACTTTCTTCCTTTCATGTTCTTCCTTTTAGGATGGGAAAGTCTGTGACTGTCGTCCTATGCCTGTCCCACTAATATATTTTGAGAACAGATAACGTCTTTCTTAGTTTTACATGTCCACAAACAGAGTAGAATTTTGTCAGGATAAATAAATCATACCCAATGTCTCAACTATACCTGACTTAGAATATCTTTAGTTCATGGAACATGCACAAGTCTTTAGGGGCCACAGGACAGACCATGATAGCCTGAATAATGTCCCACTAAGTCCAGACCCTGATCACCAGAACCCATGAATATTATTTTATAAGGCAAAAGAGACTTTCCAGATGTAATGTAATTAATGATCTTGAGATAAAGAGAATATCCTGGATTACCTCTATGGGCCTGATATAATAAAAAGGGTCCTTATGAGAAAAATGCTGGAGGACAGTCTCAGGTTCTGATAGAAATGACATGCAATTATGCTGCCATTTTTTTGCTATCAGGACTTGGCTGGTATGCAGACACTCCTGTTAATGATGAGAATCTTTGCTAGATGAATAAATGAAGCTAAGTAAAGTAAGTCTCCTGGGTACCTAGATTCTATGAGGGAGTTTCTCCCCTCTGGATGAGACAGATACGATACACCATGAGGAAATTTGTCTGCTTTGAATGTACCATTGAAGTATTGTACAAGTTTGTGGTTCCCAAGCCCTGAAGTGAATGTACAAAGGTAGAGCAACTGGTTGTAACATTTGTGGCACGTTACCTAGATGGAGTGTTTTGTGCAATTGTTTCTTACTCCGCTGATTCTGTGGTATCTGTGTTGATTAAGGAGAAAGGGAGCAGTGCTTCTCAAGTGCTTCAGAGACTTGGATTTAAAGGTGTATGGAGGGACTTTTTGCCTATATCATCATGATTGGCACTCTGACTGCACCAGAGGGGTTCATCTATGACTCCGTGAAGGTCTACTTCAGGCTCCCTCACCCTCCCCCACCTGAAATGCCAGAGCTCTGAAGAAAAAGCTTAGATTAACTCAGTAGAATGATCAGAGCAAATGTGGACTGAATCTGCTTGTTGATCAGTGTTGAGGAAAGTGCAAGAGGAACTTTTATATATTTGACAGTGTAGGAAACTGTCTATTCCTGGTATAATTACTGTAATGCTCCTACCTAAGGTGAGAGTTTCAAACCCACTGTTGAAATAAACCCAACTGTTCATGAAAAAAAAAATGCTGGAGGAATCAGAACCACAGAGGAGATCATATGATAATGGAAGTAGAGATTGGAGTAATGCACGTTGAAGACAGGGGAAGGGAACTCTGATGGCAAATTTTATATATCAGCTTGGCTAGGCTACTGTGCCCAGGGGAGTGGTCAAATACCAGTCCATATATTGCTAGGCAGGTATTCTTTAGGTGTGATTAAGATTTAAATCAGTTAGACTTTGAGTAAAGCAGAACACTTTCCATAATTGAGGTAGGCCTCATCCAGTCTGTTGAAGGTCTAAGAAAAAAGACTGAGAGATCTGAAAGGGGAAGGGATTCTGCCTCTAGATTGCCTTTAGACATAACATTACATTGGGGTTTCAGTCTTCCAGACTGCTCTGAAAATTTCAAACTCACCAGCCTTCAGAATTCCAAGAGCCAATTCTTTAAAATAAATCTCCCTCTCTCTCTCTAGATATAGATGTAGATAGATAAGATAGATAGATATAGATATATAGATCTCCAGATCTTTTTTGACTTATGAAGGGATTATATCCCAATAAACCCATCATAAGTTGAAAATATTGTAAGTTGAAAATACATTTAATACATCTAGCTTACTGAATAACATATCTTAGCCTAGTCTACCTTAAATATGCTCAGAACACTTACATGAGCCTACAGTTGGGCAAAATCATCTTAACACAAAGCTTATTTAATAATAAAATATTGAATATTTCATGTAATTTATTGAATACTATACTGAAAGTGAAATACAGAATGGTTATAAGTTTATCAGTTGTTTATGATCGAGTAGCTGAATGGGAACTGGAGCTCAGTGCTATAGGCCAGGAACACAAGAGAATGTTGTACTTCATATGCTAGCCCAGGAAAAGACAAAATTCAAAATTGGAAATATGGTTTCCACAGAATGCATATCACACACCACTGTAAAGTTGAAAAATCCTAAGTCAAACCATCATTAGTCAGGGAACAATACATATATATGATATATACATACACACTGAATCTGTTTCTCTGCAGAACTCTAATAAAGGGACATAAAGCAAAAATACGGGTGGCCTCTAGAAGCTGGAAAAAACAAGGCAATATATTCTTCTCTACAACTTCTGGAAGGAACAGGAGTTGGCTGTGTTGACACATTGAATTTAGTACAGTGAATCTAATTTTGGACTTCTGGTCACCAGAACTATAAAAGAATACATTTATGTTATTTTAAGCCACCGACTCATTGAAAATTTGTTACAGCAACCATAGGAAACTAATACAGAAACTTATCCCCAAAGTAAAATATTTCTGTTCTAACATATGTTCTTTTAGATAAGACTTTCCCCCTTGTTTAAATGACAAGTGTAACTGACGCACCTTGTGTCTGACTTCACCTTATTTCAGCCGTCCTTCGTCCTTTTTACTCGTTTTTACAGTGCCAACTTACTGTGTGCAAGTGTCATCCACAGAACCTCATGTCAGCTGTATGAAATAACGTAACTTTTCCCCCTGAGCTTCTCTATCACAGCACTGTGGGACAATGGCCAGAAAATTGTAAGCCATTCTGACATGGAGAAAATCTCAAATTTTGAACGAGTTAAACTCTATGTGGCTACTTTCAATCAATGAGGATTGGGAGCCAGTGAATACTTCCTTTTTCTGAAATTCAGAGGTAATCTCAAACACTCTACGTGGTTCCTCTAAGGCATCTAACAAGACAGATCTCTAGTTTCCCTCTGTGGTGATTAGTATGATAATTTACTCTTAGACCGGCCTTCTTTCTTCCCTTTTATACTCTACCCACTCCCCTTCCTATCTCACAGGATCACTTTTAAAATTACATTGTCTGCATGGAGACCTATATTTCACACTTGCTTTTTGGGCAAACTGGCTTAAATAGGTTGGTAACAGAAAAGACCCTAGAAATCACACCTTCAGAACAGTTCTGTAAACTACAACACTCAACAGTCAGATAGCTGTAAAGACTGCGTTGCTGGTGTGAGTGAGCCGGTGATAACCCTTGCTTACACTCACTAAGGATTTCACCAACAGTAGATGGGAATGGGGGCCACAGAAAAGGTGAAGCTTTAACTTCTGAGGTAGTTTTAAGAGTTGACATTTAAATTATATAGGGTAGGGGCACCTGGTGGCTTAGTTGGTTAAGCTTCTGCCTTCAACTCTGGTCATGATCTCAGGGTCCTGGGATACAGACATCCCCCCACCCCCGTTGGGCTCCCTGTTCTGGGAGAATGCTTCTCCCTCTCCCAATACTCTAACTCCTCCCTCAAATAAATAAATAGAAGAAAATAAATTATATAGGGCAAAAGTAATTCTAAAGATGGCGATCTTGCTGGCTTCTATTTACAGCTTCAAAAGCTTAAAAAAGGGCGGCTGGGTGTCTCAGTGGGTTAAAACCTCTGCCTTCGGTTCAAGTCATGATCTCAGGGTCCTGGGATCGAGGCCCACATCCGGCTCCCTGCTCGGCAAGGAGCCTGCTTCCTCCTCTCTCTCTGCCTGCCTCTCAGCCTACTTGTGATCTCCCTCTCTCTGTCAAATAAATAAATAAAATCTTTAAAAACAAAACAAAGCAAAAGCTTAAAAAAAGAAAGTGATAGACTCAGGTAATTATACTTTGAAAATAAGAAAGCCTCCATGACACCATTTAGAAAGACCCTTGTCTCCTACAGCTACAAGGCAGAGGCCCAAGATTTAATTATAAAGGTAGCCCATTTACAACTAATTCTGTAAACTTAGGTCTTTTGTGCCAGAGACAAGGTGTAAATAGAAAATGAATGAAATCTGAGGTCTGCAATAGGGACATTTGATTGAATGAGCTGAGGACATTGAACCTCCAGATTCTTCAGAGTCCTCAGGCGCAGAAGAAGCATTTCCTTTCCCTTGAAACAGAAAAAATGTCTTATCCCTCGGAGTTTCTGCAAAGACAACAGAGGCAGTTGCCTTACAAGATCATGGATTTTGTTTTTTGTTTTTTGTTTTTTTAAGATTTTATTTATGTATTTGACAGAGAGAGATCACAAGTAGGCTGAGAGGCAGGCAGAGAGAGGGAGAGGGGGAAGCAGGCTCCCTGCTGAGCAAAGAGCCCAATGCGGGGCTCGATCCCAGGACCCTGAGATCATGACCTGAGCCAAAGGCAGAGGCTTTAACCTGCTGAGACACCCAGGCGACCCTGTTTTTTGTTTTTTAAACCAAAAATGTCCACGTCTCCTTTTCACACCTCCACAATACTAAGTATAGTCAACCTGAATGAGAAAAAAGTTTCCATTTCATGAGGAGAAAGACAAGAGAGAGAAAAACAGAGACACAGAATGAGACAGACACCCAGAGAGAATCATCAAGCAAATAAGATAAAATGCTAAATGATGCATCTGGGTAAAATTTATATGGATGTTCTTTGTACTGTTTTAATTTCTGAAACAATTTTAAGTTTTAAATTTTTTCCAAAGCGATTTTTAAAGTACATATTTTCCAAACTGGACTCAAAAGAAATGAGGGGAAATAAGGCTTTTCCTCAAGAGACACCCCTAAATGCTGCATCTCTCAGGACAGCAACATTTCAACAAATATTCTTTGATTTTAAAGTGTTATGGGAGGGCGCCTGGGTGGCTCAGTGGGTTAAAGCCTCTGCTTTCGGCTCAGGTCATGATCTCAGGGTCCTGGGATCGAGGCCCGCATCGGGCTCCCTGCTCAGCGGGGAGCCTGCTTCCCCCTCTCTCTCTCTCTGCCTGCCTCTCTGCCTCCTTGTGATCTCTCCCCCTCTGTGAAATAAATAAAAAAATAAATAAATAAAAAATAAAGTGTTATGGGAGTTTAAAATCTTTTTTAAGTTCACACTCAACATCCCCCAACACATTTCAGGAATAAGTCTCAGATGATTAGTTGGATGAGTAGCTTTTTATATCTAATAAAACCACTTTCGTTAAACATGCCAGAGCAGGAGATTGTGAAATTGGTATGAGCTGGTTCAAAAGTAATCCAAGCCCTTGCCTGAATTCCAAACAAGCAACATCAAAAAGTAAACCCAAGGTGCAAGTTGTTCCTCAGGTCTATGAATTCTCTGACCCTCAGAAACAGTTGAGTTATATGGGAACAAAATAGTACCCATAAATTTAACTTTCTAAAACTAAAATGTAACATGACTTGTAATTGTCCAAAATGAATCACCTTGTAACTTCAGCTAAAAATTATTAGGAATGTGTCTTGTTTTCGGTCTTGGTTTTTGGGGTTTTTTTGTTTTTTGTTTTTTTGTTTTGTTTTGTTTTTGGTTTATGCTATATGACAAGGAAAGCAATTTTTAAAAAATCTGAGCTTGTTTTAACTGATGAAATGTTTTCACCCACTTTTATAATTTAATGTCCAAGTTACAAATGGTAAAATACTTCAACTAGAATATAATGTCATCTTAGCAGAATGATTTTATTTTTTGTTCTTAGCAGAACCATTTCAGATGTGTGGTTCTTTGTTTCTCTCATCTGACCACTGCTTGTCTGCCTCTTCCCTACAAAATCAGCATTCTACTTCCATTGTGAAAGAAAAAATGTATTTTAAGCCTTTTTTCATGGGAGAAATCTCATCAGGCATGGCATGTAGAGATGAAAATATATCACCTATTGCAGAGATGATAATTCCTATGAAAAAAAAAATCAACAGCTCTTTCTCCTTTCTCTCTCGCTTTCCAGAGGCAGGAATTTAAAACTTAATGCTTAATCAATTTAGGCCCCATATTAGGTGAGCTATACCAGCAAATTAAGACTTCTAAGTTGTGCTAAAAATATCAGGTGATTCCCTACCCTGAGATAGGCAAATTACATTTGTCCTTTAGGTCATATTTTCTTTCTTTTTTAAAAAAGATTTTATTTATTTATTTGACAGAGAGAGAGAGAGATTACAAGTAGGCAGAGAGGCAGGCAGAGAGAGAGGAGGAAGCAGGCTCCCGCTGAGCAGAGCCCAATGTGGGCCTCGATCCCAGGACTCTGAGATCATGACCTGAGCTGAAGGCAGAGACTTTAACCCGCTGAGCCACCCAGGTGCCCCTTTAGGTCATATTTTCAATTCATAAGTTTTATTTCAACCCACTAACTTTACATAGAAATAAATTGTGGCCAAGGCAGGGGAAGAAACTTGCCCAAACAAGGTTGGAATTAGCATCCAGACATCCTGTCTTGGTCTAACATTATATGCATCACACCTAGAAAACTGTTTTTGTTTATTCTGAATTTACTCTCCTCATGACTTCAGGCTGAAAGCAAGGAGCTTTGGTTCCCTGAGCTGATGATGATACTTGGATAATTGTTGATGTTTTGGATTTAATGAGACGTTGTTTCCATGTGAAATCTAACTGGCTCTGCAAAGTTCAAATTATTTGTAACTTTGGTGGTTGATGCTTTACGTAAGGTCAAATCCTTAACATGTATTGTTTTCACTATTAACAATTGATTTTTTTTTTTGGTATTTCAAGAATGAAATCAACCATTTTCTAAATAATTGCTATTATCAATTTTACTTGGTAGCTGAAAGTTGAATACTCCTATTTACATAGGTCCCTGCTTTGGGTTGAACCCAGCACAGAAAATGACATCAGAGAATGAACGTAGAGCAAGAGGACAAAAAAAGTTTTCAGCACTTACCCTTAACACAGAAATACCGATTTGGACAACCATCAAGACAGTAATTTTGTGGAAGCCTGAAGGCCAGTGGAGAGGCCCCAGAACCCTACTAAAGCCAATAACATCCAAAAATAGATGCATTGAAGAGAATAAGACAAGTTTCACTTTACCTGGGTCATTCTTCCCCCAAAGTAGCTCAGTACCAAGAAAGACTTTTTTGGCCTATGATTTGTCTCATAGGGAAAGTAAAGAACATAGTGAGTACCTACCTGGCTTCCCCAGCTATGTGGAACATTGTTCAAGATTGCTTCACATAGAACCCTTAGGGGATCAGGATAGCTGAAGAGTCTGAGGGCTGTTGGGAACAGAGAAAAGGAGCAAGGACTCACAGTAGCCAGGATAAACTAAAGAAGGCACATGGTTTCTCCTAACTGCCTGGCAGTCTCCACCAAGTTGCCTGTCACAAACCTCAAAGGATGCATTTCCTGAGGACCCTCAAACTAGTCCACATGCAACCCTACGACTCTGAGCACTCCTGCTGTTGCGTCCCACCTGTAGATGGCACACAGAAGCCTCTGCAGATTTTACATGAGCACAAACATTGGACTCAACTTTACTGAATTGGGAGAAGTTGTATTGCTCTGAACATTTCAGGGCACTGCCCTACAGAAAACAAATGGGAGGCTGTCAGAACCAGTCTGGCTCGGGAGGGTTGAGAAAACATGTCTTTTCCAAAGGGAACAAGAGTGGAGTAAGTACATTCACAGAAAAGATCTGAGACCCACAGAACTCCTAGTTGGGTTGACTGGTGAAGATCTTTCCCTCCTGGAGACAGTCAATATAAGACTGTAAAGGTGACTACTTCCTCAAAGACAATTGTATTTCAAAGTCAACAGTGACTTCAAGGAACTTGACAAACAAAACAAGGAAGGATGACACCATCAAAAGAACACAAAAAGTTGCAAGTAACCACCAACAAAGAACTGGAGATCTATGAATTGCCTGATAAAGAACCAAAATAATAGTTTAAGGTTAACTCACCAAGCTGCAAAGAACACAAACAACACAACAAAATCAGAAAAACAATACATGAATAAAGAAGTTCAAGAAAAAGAAATCATGGAAAAGAACCAAACAAATTGTGGAACAAAGAATATAATGAATGAGATGAAAAATTGTAATAGTGTCAATAACAACCTCTATGAAGCAAAAAAAAAAAAAGATGAACAGTGAGCATTTTTTTTTAAGATGGAAGTTTATAATGGAAACTGCCCAAACTAAGAAAAAAGATCTCAAATAAACAGCCTACCTGTATACATCAAGGAACAACAAAAAGAAGAAACTAAGCCCAAAGTTAGCAGAAGGAAGGAACTAACAAAAATGAGAGCAGAAACAAATAAAATAAAGACTAAAAAAAATAGAAAATAATGAAGTGTTTTTTTTTAAAGGAAATTGACAACTCTTTAGCTAGGTGAGTTGAAGAAAAGAGAGAACTCAAATAAATAAAATTATTAGTGAAAAAGGAGACATTGCATCTTAGAGTACAGAAATTCAAAGAATTATGTAAACTACTATGAATAATCATACAAATCATTCAAATCAAGCAAATAGAGTAATCTAGAAGAAATGTATAAATTCCTAGAAATGTACAATCCACAAAGACTGAAGAAAATCTAAACAACCAATAACACATAAGAAGATTGTAGGACACCTGGGAGGCTCAGTCAGTTAAGTATCTTCCTTTGGCGGGGCACCTGGGTGGTTCAGTTGGTTAAGCTTCTGCCTTCGGCTCAGGTAATGATCTCAGGGTCCTGGGATCAAGCCCCACATCGGGCTCTCTGCTCAGCAGGGAGCCTGCATCCCCCTCTCTCGCTGCCTGCCTCTCTGCCTACTTGTGATCTCTCTTTCTGTCAAATAAATAAATAAAATCTTAAAAAAAAAAAAAAAGTATCTTCCTTTGGCTCAAGTCATAATCCCAGGTTCTGGGACTGAGTCCTGGATCAGGCTCCCTTTCAACGGGGAGACTTCTTATCTCTCTGCCCCTCCCCCTACTCGTGGGCTCTCTCTTCCTCAAAAAATAAATAAAATCTTAAAAAAAAGAAGAAGAAAAACAAGAAGATTAAATCAGTAATCATAAACCTCTCAGGAAAAAAAACCCCAGGACCAGATGGCTTCACTTGTGAATTCTACCAAACATTGAAAAAAGAATTAACACTAATATCTCAATTTTTCCCAAAAAATTGAAAGGAGAGAACACTTTTGAATTGATAACCCATGCTCTGATTTTGTATTCTTTCAAAGAGGATTTGTGTTTCCTCCTACCAAGTAACTGGGAGCATTTTCAACCTGAGATCTTTTAAAATAAACATCTGACCTTAAGTTTTGTAGGCTCATGTAAGTATAACTCTGTCACATAACCATGTGAGAGTCAATTTATGCTGTGAATTTTTCAGGAAATTTTTTCCCTTTTCTCAAAACTCAAGATATAAAAAAGCAAACTTTTTCTCCTACCACTTTCTGAACATTGACCTTTTATCCTCACCTGCTCTTTAAAGCTATAATCATTTGTAGTCCTAACCTTATATTGGTGTTCCCTAGTTGAGTGTTAGAATTCATGTTATGTCTCCATCACTCCATACAATCCTTATATTGGCAGATGAAATATCTTTGGATGAAAATTGCCTCCCAAGCCTTCTTATCTCTTTTGATTCCTGCCTTGACTTTGGTTTGGGCCTTTGATTATGTTTTACTTTATTGTAAGTCTCCCTAAAATTTGCGTTCTAAAACCATTGTTTATTTTATTTTATTGGGAGAATCATTAAGTGTATATCTATTAAGTTCTAAGGAAAAGGACAAATTGTCCTAACCCCAGATAAACTGAAAATTAAACTATTCATTGATTCAACAAAGATTTGTTGAATTTTTACATCCTACCACATACTGTTCAAGGTAACAGCAATTCAGAAGTGAATAAAAACAAGTACCAAACTTCATGACTCTTAAAGACTGATGGAGGAGAAATGGATCATAAATAAATAAATATGCAAGTAGGTGTAGGGGTTTCCCTTTCTAGATCATTTATACCTAGATCTTAGTTTGTCTCAAACTTTGCATGGACCCTGATGGGAGAAGAAGGGACAGTAAAATGGTGAGGGAGCTTAGAGTGGTAGCTTTCTTAAAAAAAGAAAAAAAAAATCAAAAGGTGAGTTGTGGTTAGTGGCAGAAAGAAAAATTATGATAACTTTTATTTACCTGAATGATAAATTCAGCTTATGAAATTCCATCTCCCAATTTTACAAATGTGAAAAAAGACCAAAAAGTCAGCATGGTTTATTATAATTTTCTTTTTCTTTTTCTTTTTTTTTATTACTTGCCCCAGGGATACAGGTCTGGTAATTTTCTTTTCTAATTCAGCTGCCAATAATTGTTGTTAACTTTCAGGAAATATAGGCTTTCATTCCTCTACCAACTGAATCTTATGTTTCTACAATACACTAGCACTTGACAGAGACTGAGTCTTTTGAAAATTATGAAAATATCAACAGCCTTTATTGATCATATTCTTAAATTATTTCATAACATTTCCTACGTGAGTTTTGACGGGATGCATTTCATTTTTTAAAGCTATTTTAACTTTCTGTCTACTGCTTCCTTATCCAAATACCTAAATTAATTCCCTTCTTTTTTGAAAGGATATAATACAGCTATATATATTACTCTCCAAATGTCTATTTGAGTTTATCTCTATTTTCACTAAGACATTTCATAAAAGTGTAATTCAATCACATTTGTTAACTCTAAGGTATAAATGTAAATAAAATATTGTATTCAAAATCTATGTTTATTTAATTTTAAATAGTGTTGAGTCAGCAGAGTAGCCATCAAAGAGCTGGGTTTACTTTTTATATAAAATTTAAGATATAAAAATCTCATCTTCACTTGCTTTATTGATTCAACACTTAATTACTAAACAACTAGTATTGGAGATATAAATATACAAATTAGACAATGTATCTTATTTCTAGCAGCTCACATGCTAATGCAGGTGACAGATAATCATGATGTAATATGGTAAGCACCATAAAAGTATATAAAATCATCAAGTGAGGATGAGGTCAACTCACTGAGTGGTGGGTGGTGTGGATAAGTCTCACGATGCTTCATAATGCATGTGACTATTGCTTTGAGACTTCAAAAAAACAAGCAATAAAGATTTTTAATGTTTTCAGAAAATACTATCACAATTATGAAGCAGAAGAGACAATCATTGCAGAGTTTTGAATGTCACACTAAGGACTTTTAAGTTTATTCTGTATGGAAAGGGTGATGAGATTTAATGATATGTCAGGCAGAGTAGATACCATGTGAAAAGTCAGGAAGTTATGAATGTTCAGAAGCCTGCAGACACCAAGTTCTACATGAATAGATAGGTAATAGTAGATTTCTATGTATGTGAGTCTTGAAGAATAAGCACAAATCAATTTAAAGAGGACATTGTATGACTTGCTAAGAGCATGAAAATTGTCCTACAGAAATTGTGACTCAGAGAACAGTCTTACAAAGTGGGATTGGCATGATAATCATCCTTTTTAGCTGAATGCAGTGATGTGCCAAGATACCCTCCCTCTGCTCATTTGAGTTCAGTATGACTGATGGAATATTCTATGTACTCCCTATGCTCCCCATCAAGAATATGCCTCAAAGACTCCCTGCTTGGCTTTCTTTGAAAGCTGCACTGTCATGTTCAGACATAACCTTTAAGCATAGGGGAATTAATACTGTGGGAGGAAACCCTCAGCAAACAAAGCATAGGAATGGGTAAATCAATGCCCCCCGGGATTTTTATCCACTCTAAGGGCAATTCCAAAGTACATTCAGCATAGTTTCTTATTTGGGCCTAGCAGAATTAAGCTCTGATTCCCGATAGTAATAACTGATTTTTCCCTCTATTTTGTTTCACTTTCCCCAGTCCTTCCCTTCTCATTTCTGGGATTACAGATGCTTGCCCTTAGGTTTGCCTGGAGATTATATGAAGATCTTATCTGAGGCGGGGATCTTGCAAGATGATGCTTTTCCTTCTTACAATTTGTCCCTGTCTCTCCCAATTGCCTGTAGACTAATAACTAGGGTCAGATTTCAGCATAGGCTGAGCAGGAAATATATTCTCTGTTCGGACAATAGATAGTTTTATTGTAAAATTATTTCACGTTCTAGCTAATGTTTATCAGAGGGAACCAAGAGAATGTATGAGACTCCTAAGAGTGGTGGGTCAGGATGGAAGTGTTGAATAAATATAAGGCCGCATAAGAGAATTTTTACTGATATAGAAGAACTTCCTGTGATTCAAGATTTAACTTTAGAGTTGGTTCTAAAATATTGCTGGAATGGTTCTTTAGGTCTTGGACACAATAAACATGACAAATAGTACATAAACAAGAACTGTTTTGTCAGAATATTGTAAAAGGAATCAGAAGGCATAAGGAGGTGGGAGAGTTAGAATGGATTTAATTTGCAAGGCTAGAGAACCAATCACTTCCGTGTGTTACTTGAGAAGGCCCGGACAGTAAGGGATGCCTACAAGAGGGGACCACTGGCTTTACTCAGAATGCTAGTGCTGACTGTTCACTGTAAGCCAGGGTTGACTATACGAGATGGTGATGGAGCTGGGATCTTTAGTTTCAATTGAGTTATTTGGATGTGAGAAAATAGGAAAGGCCAGATGTTGGCACTTAATCATCAGAGGGGACCTGGAAATACCTATAAGGTTGGAGTGGCAACCAAGGGGTCTAGAACATTAGGCATCTGAGATGATAACTAGCTGACCATAGTGATTGCAAGAATGAGACAGGGGCTATAACTGTATAACCAGAAAAAGTTAGATGGTGAGCAGAAAGCTTATGTAGCACTACAAAGGAAAATAGTGATCCCTTATCCAGTTTCTTTATATGAGACAATTCTTAGACCCAGAATCTATCGATTGAAGAAGAGGCAGAGTCCTGTGGAGAAAAAAAACTCTACTATCCTGCCCCATATATATAAAATAAATACCTCCTTCATTCTTCTCCAAAGAAACCAACAGCCATTTATAAAAATAAAACAATTCATTGGAGAAAAGGAAATACCCAGATCTTTCTAGAGCATGTAAGGAAGCCCAACTGATCTAAACCATGGGGCCTGAAATGAATTGTGCCCCTCCCCCAACTTCTTGTTAGGATAAGGACTTATGGAAGCCAGGTGATAAATAGAATTATGCTCCAGAAACATCTCAGCATGTGTGCAATAGGTCTTTGGACACATACTCTAGTCATTTCCCTAATCTCAGTGCATAATTGAGATGAATATATTTAGAAGTAGACAAAACCCTCTTATTGATTATCTTGACTGTGGAATAAATGCTATTATGATCTTCAAAAATATATGGTAAATCTTCATTCCCATGACTGCGTTGCTTCAGTTCTTAGTTTCATAGACCTTTTTTTTGGCAGATGTAAAATTGTAACTATAACATCGTATATCCTTTGAGAATGCAGCCTTTATTTAAATAAAGGGTTCATTTTAAAGCAAATGGTTTCAGCTGATGTCTTGGATTTGCTTCACATTGTTAAATGCTTTAATAGACATTGGAAAAGACAACTTTACCTTCTTTTGCTTGTAAGCAGGATAAATTCCCCAAGAAGGATGATTGACCTAACTCAGCTTTTGTGCCTTTATTTGTTGAGGAAGTCTAAACTGCTGCGAGATTGATTAAATCAAATAAATAGGTTGGAGTTGACACTTTGGGTAATTTGTTCATTTCTCTTTGTTTGGTCCCTTTTCTAAGTACTGCCAATCCTGTTGCCATGCAGACAAACCTGATCGTTTGCTGGTAAATTATCACTTTTTGGAAACTGAGCTAAAGCTAGTTCCTCATTTTAAAAAAATGAAAGTTAAATCTAATGTAAATACCTAACAGCCCACTCCTGTTTGTGTTTCGGTTGGGTGGTTTAAATGGCTTATGAATTTTGTTTTCTTCACACAAAATCAGCTTATTCTCTTGGCTTCCAACTCAAAACTAAAAACTATTCTTTTGAACACAAATGGAACATTTCTGAGTCTCACCACAGATTTAAGGAAAACACTTATTTTTTTTTAAGATTTTATTTATTTATTTGACACAGAGAGAGAGATCACAAGTAGACAGAGAGGCAGGCAGAGAGAGAGGAGGAAGCAGGCTCCCTGCTGAGCAGAGAGCCCGATGCGGGCCTCGATCCCAGGACCCTGGGATCATGACCTGAGCCGAGAGCAGAGGCTTTAACCCACTGAGCCGCCCAGGCGCCTGAAAACACTTATTTTTATAATTACCATTAACCCATACGTTTCCAGGCATTTCTGTGGGTGGCACAGTGAGTAAAACAAAACACACCTCAGTTTTGTTCAGCAAAAATTCAGGCATCTGTTGAACTACTAGACTCCAGGACCTATGCTGGGAAAGAGAGATAAACCTCTTTATCTAGGGAAAGAGAGTAAGCCTAGTTTCTTGCATACGGTTGCTTACAAAGTAATGGATAAAAAGAAAGAAGCATAATTTATTATCACTCAAAACAAAAGCTAGGTGGCTCAAGAAAAAGATGAAGTGCCATAAAGTTTCCTGCATGAGAATGAGCAGCTTTTATTAAGGATTTTGTGAGCACATTTGAACAGGTTTGAATGAAGAAAAACCAATGACGAAGAGGAATTGAGACTTGATAATAGATAAGTAATCTTTCTAAGTGAATCAAGTGCACTAATGAATTTTAAAAGGCATATGTTTTAGTCTACTGTAAGGTGAATATTACCCTTTACAGCAATTATTTTTATAACTAAATTAGGTCATCCATAAAGGCTTGATTTTTCAGGGACACTGGAAGCGTATATCACGGTGAAATCTCCAGGGAAGCCTGACCTGATACTGCACATAATTGAGACATTCCTGCTTCCTTCGGGGAGTAAATTGGTTGATTTTCAACTATTTTATTCACCTCTAATTTAAGTGTCCTCTTTCTAAATGGTAATTTGACCCAGAACATCTCTGAAATGTCTGAGACATTTAGCAATTCCTCAAGGGGCCATTACACCTGTGAGTCAGGATGAATTCAGAAGGTAGAGCAAGTCAATGACTTTTGGAAGAAAAAAAATGCATTTGATGTGGTAGGATTCACTTCCAGGAAATCACTTAGCATAAAATTTAAAGGTCAGGAGGATGGAAGGTAGCAGCATGATTACCTACCACCATTTCCTTTAGTGTTAAATAAAGGAACATTTTTGAGTACATATCAAAAGAGACACTTTCGCAAACTAACATCATAAAGTCAGCATGATACTGTTGGAAGGGGACTGAGGTGGGACCTGGGAGCCCTGACAGTGAGTGCTACCTTCTCCTGCATTAGATCCTTTCATACATTCAAAAGTGAGCATTGAGATGTAGGCCTGGTTTGAGTTTATAGGCTTGGAAAGTTGGGAAGCTACAGTACTGAAGTGGGCAAAGCCAGATCACAATTTGAATTGCATTAGCAATGAAGCTGAGGAAATCAGAATAGATTACTTGGCTACAAACCAGTGTCTAAGAATTTGGTGTTGAAAGAAACAGAGTGTATTAATAAGTAACATAGTTTGAGGCTTTGCACTGAATTTAAGGCTCTGTTTAAAAGTCATGAATTAACCACTATATTTGCAAAATTATAGACCTAGCAAACTACTGGGAATTTAACTGAATGAAACTGTGAAGTTTTTAAAAAGATAGAGTGACAGTTCTGATTCTAATGAAAACAGGTTGATTATATTTAAATGGAAGCCTAGAAAATTGATTCCGAAACTGAAAATTTTAGTGTGGGATCAAACTCTTAAAAAATATCTGGCTGACACATTTATTTTATACATGGAGAAGTTGACTTCTGTTTCAGGGTGTATGTGTATAGAGAGAAAGAGAGAAATAGAGAGAGAGGGCTCATTTGAAAAATATATCACAGAGAATTAAGAGTTAAGAATAAGAATTAAGATAGTAAATCATCATCTTTTGTAGGAAAATAAGGCTTAGTCGTGTCGCGTAGCATAGCTGTCCCAGGGAATTATAAAAGAGCTGTCTAGGACAGTGTCTTCCCCACAACTTCCCTGGGCAGGTATCATCCTCCACTTTTTCTTCTAGTGGGTTAAACAGCTAAACTTTGATTAGCCTTAGCTCTGTAGTAAATCTTCTCTGAGTTTTCAATCAAACTTCAAGGAACATTTTATAAATTTTGGCTTCAAAGAAGTATCGAAGATATGAAAATATGCAAAGTACACTATTAGTGACAAACACAAGTTGAAAGTGTCCTCTTCATGTGTATGTATAATAATAAAAAAAGACAGTAAAAATAAAGACCACAATCAGAATAGTGTTCAGCCTTAGATAATGGAAATTATGTCATATCTATTTCTTCCTTTAAAAATTAACTGCATATTATTAATTTATTTTGAAAGTACAGTGTTCTGAGAGAGAGAGAGAGAGAGAGAGAGTGTGTGTGTGTGTGTGCAGGTGGGTGCATGCTTTGAAAAAATAGAGAGCTCAGAGTGTTTTTGAGAAAAGCTACTGTTCTCTGCATTGAATTTCATGTGGTCCTCACTTACCTTCAGCTGAACCTCTTCTGGGGAGACTGTCTATTCACTAGCCAGAGTAGCAGAAATCATCAGGAGACACCTTGACCAGAAATACACAGACCTGACAAATTCAAAAGGTCTCGCAAAACATTTAGCTGCAGAAAAAAACAAAGGCTAGCTCTCTGGTTTGAATATTATTGAGTAGAAATATTTGTCTTCCTGGTCTGAAATTGAATATGTAAATTTATTGTAAACTGTGAAGTGTTAGGTAAATTCCAGGGATTGTTAGTGTATTAGCTTTTCTGATGCTATCTGTGTTTTAGAAAGAATTTCTGTAGTTGTAATGACCTTACCGCAAAGGACTGACAGATTCACAAATATTAACGCTCAGTGGCAAGACTGGAGTAGCAAAATTTTCAGAACTGGAGTCTAGGTAGAAGCCTGAAAATTGAACTTCACTATATAAAGCAGAAAAATACTAACTTTAGAAGGATAATTCAGGGAAGCTTCATAAATATGGTACTGAGGATTGATTTAGAACCTGATCAGGATTTTATCAGACATCAAGGAGGAAAGACCCCTCAGAAGAGCAGGGAGCCTGCTTCCTCCTCTCCCTGTCTCTCTCTGCCTGCCTCTCTGCCTACTTGTAATCTCTCTCTCTGTGTCAAATAAATAAATAAAATCTTAAAAAAAAAACCCTCAGAAAAAATTATTGCATGTAGCAAGATGCAGGCTGTTTGAAGAGATGGTTGTTATATTTCAGGTACAGCGGTTGCAGATGGGCCTGAAGATAGAAGTTGAGACAAAAAGAAGAAAGCGGCTCATTTGCTGAGGTGTTTGGATTTTCTCTTGTAAGCACTGAGGTGTCAAGAGAGGTTTTTAAGGACAGGAAAAAGAGACCAAAGGATAGCTTTGGTGAAAGAGTAGAAGGCACAGTGGGGAAAAAGTATCTGAAATTCAATGCCATGTTCTTTTCGGAAGTCCTGGAATGATGACTTTTTTCCAAGCAAATCAATGAAAATAAAAATATAATATAATTACTCAGATTCTGTGCTTTTTGGTACAAATCTTTCTGGATTTGGATGTAAAGACTGTGAAGAATAGGCAAAGGACCTTGAATTTCCTAGTTTGGAAACAAGTGGATTGTATACCATTATTCAAGATTAAGACAACTTGACTGACGATTGTCAACAACAAGCACATTTGTACTACTCCATTTACTGGGGCTTTTTTAAATCAATTTTTATTTATTTATTCATGTTATATGCTGGGTACAAACAGACCTATGGGACTATAGGTATTTCTCTACCCTTAGCAGACTTTTAACCCACTTGGAATGATGGATGTGGATTCAGAGACACAAGAAAAATGCAATGAGATTATAGGATCAGTATAAAGTACGATGTAGCCCAAGGAGAAAGGCATTGATTCTCACTGCTTATACATTGGGCCTGTGTCTCTGTAGTTAAACGGTGAGCAGCTTGATGTCAGGAACAATGAGTAACACTCATTACTCATCTTCAGATGTTTGAACCTAGCCCAGTGTCTGGCCCCTAGTTGACATTCAGACAGTATTTATTAATTGGAATTATTTGCAAACAGATTAACAGAGAAGCTTGTTGTACACAAAACTTCAGTTCAGAATATGTGTTAATCTCATTTTTCTTATAGTCTAATAGAGAAACGAGGGAAGGGAAACCTGATTGTTTTGAAAGAATATGGATAGTAAAAGTTAATGTCTGGGCAAGAATAATTCAGAAGAAATGTATTTTTGCATGGATACATCTGTGAAATGAAGAGTTGGTTTAACTGGGCACAACTCTAGAGCCTTCTCAAATGTTTAAATCCGAGTTTTGGGGGACAGAGCCTTGCCCCCCATTTATTTTTGTTTCATAGGTGTTCCTGATAGATGTTACCTAGTTGAAAACTAGCTTTCAGTGTAATAACTTCCTAGGTGAGACAGAATCATTTTCCCATTAAAACAAACAAAATGCAAAGATAAGATTCACTATCTGCCTACCTGGCCAGTTATTACCTGGGACATGTCACCTTAAATTCTGATGATTCTGCCCCTTGTTCACTTTAGAGAAGCAATCACATACTTAGAGTTTTTCATATAAAGGCAAATTCCCTACCTCATCATGCCATCTATAATTTTTATAACATTTAATTAGCTCACAAGAAAAATACTCCAAAGAACTTGATGAGATTAGAACATTTTATTTTTTTAAATGAGATATCCTTAGTAAAATGAGATAATTTTGTTTACCAGTCAGTAGCTGGATTTTTTTTTCCTTTTATATCTTTAGGCTGTCTGTAAATTTTTCTCTGCCCTTATTTTTTGAGCTGAATAAATACACATAAACACACACCACAGACCCCAGTGTGTACCTCTCAACATTGCTTACTCACGTTAATGCACATCTACTGGTTCAAAATGTTGTGGAAAATAATCAGACCACCAAGAGACCAAGTGACACTGGAGAAGTAGGAGAACTCAGAATTATTTTATGGTGGCGGACCCAGATGAGCTCGTGCTCCAGGTTCTGGGCCCCGGGCTACGGGGTTATAGGGGACTGCAAGCAGTCAGGTTCTAAGCGCTGTGCTGACTGCTGGTAGGGGGGTTTGAACAGGGGGAGCGGGGGCCCCTTTAGGCAGGAACAGTAGTGCCCAGAGCCTATGGCCAGAAGCCTGTTTACAGAACAGAAGCCACTGGTTATCTTTTGCTCCCAGTAGGGCTTCCGGTTATCTCTACTTTATTGTTAGTGACTTTCCATTTTCTGGGGCCTCCTGGCCTGGGCCTGCTCTGGGTAATTTTCTTCTTCATAACCACAAACCCCAGAGTAGCCAAATACCAACAATTACTTCCCAGGCTAATCTCCAAAAGAAAGTTGGGAAGAATTAGTTCCTTAATGAATGACTTCAACATCCCTAGTTATTTTTGAATGGTTTCCTTCTCAAAGGACTTGAAAATGAACTCACGCATTTCAGCTGTGAACTGAAGGTCATTCATGAAGACAGGCTGCCAAATCCCTATATTATGATGATGTGATTGCTAGTGTATACAGGCAAGCCATGGACACACGCTCTCTGGATGTACATAGTTCAGAAGCATTGGGATTGAACAAGTTGGCTATGAAAATCCCAGTCCTGGAGTTCTGTGGCTCAACTTTAATTCTTGAAATAATGGGATTTCTGAGCAGGTGTCAAAAACAGCTAGTACAACACTTTGGATTCTGAGCTAAGCTCCTGTTAAATGCCATGGGATAGATTCTCCTTTCGAAGGGAACAGTTTCAATTCAAACAAAAAAGGGAACCCTCTTCCCGTATATACCTATATTTTTTTCTTCCATCCCAATAAGTATGTATTTGTTCTAAGTTACTCTTAATGTCCTTTGTGTGGAGAAAAGAACTGCTCCACCCCACTCCACAACATCTCCAAGAAAAGATATAGGTAAAAAATATTCCCCACGTGTAATAAGCTACACTCCTAGAAAAAAAATTATTTTATCAGTTTAAAAAAATTGGAGGTTGATCATTCTGGAAATACAATATCAACATTATCAAAATTACTACTATCAGGGCCTGGGTGGCTCAGTGGGTTAAAGCCTCTGCCTTCGGCTCAGGTCATGATCTCAGGGTCCTGGGATCGAGGCCTGTATCGGGCTCCCTGCTCAGCGCCTGCTTCCTCCTCTCTCTCTGCCTGCCTCTGCCTACTTGTGATCTCTCTCTCTCTCTCTCTCTCTCATATAAATAAATAAAATCTTTAAAAAAAAATTACTACTATCATTATAATGATAGTGATAGTAGTTGTAACGGTATTATTGTTTTTTTACAAAGTGAATAGGCTGTATTCAGGTGAATGATTCCTTTTTGTTAAGGCAAATCTTGGTTGAAGGTTCAAGTTTAAGAGTAAGCCCACACAGTTTTAAAGCTACCTTAATTTCAAAACTATTGGTATTTTACTTAGAACAATGTATATTTATTTAAAGACAAACATCTAAAGGAGTTACTGCCTCGCCCTCAAATCTTTAGTTCATTCTCTGCAAAGTGTCATTATTATTATCCCCTGAATTTGAAAATATTTAGTAAGATATAAATATTTTAGATAAATGCTCACTTAACATTTAGCATTTATGAAGATTCTGTTAGGTGGGCATTGTGATCCTTGCTTTACACACGTACAACTATAGTTTAATGCTACCACGTCACTCGCCCATCATAACACGGTGTTAAGCAGTAGAGGTGAGAGAAAGGCACCCAATTTCTGACTTGAGTTTATTTATTAAGAATAACTTATCCAAAGCAAATAATGTTGTAGAACAGGAAAACAGGTAAATAGCATCAATCCAAATCACCCACTTGGAGCTAGTTAACTGTCTGACATCCAAGCTGCCAAGTCCATTTATTGCACAGTCAACTAGATATCTCTTGAGACTCCAGAGCTCTTTACAACACAAAAGGCTATTTCAACCTTAGATTGTTTTCTTTATGAACTTGAAGTTTTCATTCCAAGGAGAGGAACCCTTAGATAGCAAGATAAAGTCCTAGAATGAAAGAAAAATACCAGACTTGGGACCAAAGGTGGGAGTAAGAATATTAAGTTTTGTTTTCAGGAATCAGAGTATGCTACTATTAGGACATTGTTATACAGATATTATTTACTCAAGGTCACACAGAAGCTGCCCGAACTTCTAATCAGATATCCAGACTGCATATAGTGTTCTTTCCACTATCCTAATATAGAACTGAAATCTTCATATTACACTGATCCATAGCCTCCTGACTGCAAGAGCTAGATTTAAAATGTCCTTGCTCGTTCAAATAAGATGAGAAAATAAAACCTCCCAGGAAAAACAGTTTTTTTCTTTCTGAAATTTTCTTTCTGAAATTACGATTCTTTTTGGTCATTTGAGTCTAGAAGGGTGAATTTATACCTTCTATTTTTATGAGAAGTCATCCAAAAAATACTAGTTCTTCATCACATGATTACCAGTGCAAATACATCATTTATTAAATATGCCAATGCTCAAAAGCCATCTTCAAGCCAAAGGACTACATACGATCTTGCAAATGATAAGCTTGTGTTAGCTGGCAATCATTTTAGCAATTGTATCCATCATCATATTTATGTTCTATAACTAGTTGCAGCTATTTGCATGACGTTATGTATCTAGTTTAATGCAGACATTATTATCAATCAGTAAATATTAAGCTTGAATTCCACTGATATCTTTGGAAAGCATTAATTTTAAAAGAATAGCTTTCTACTGGCTGCCTAATCTCAGTCTGTTAACAATTACCAAACTCCCACATTTGGCAAGGAATAGGCACTGTGAAAAGTTTGGAACAGGGCCTGTGAAGAGTTATTCATAGACCTCATCCTTAAAGAGCTTACAATGGTGGTGAATAAAGCGACAATATAATATAGAGCCCCATGTATAGTAGTAAATGGTAATACATGGTATCATGGGCTCCTGGGTGGCTCAGTGGGTTAAAGCCTCTGCCTTCGGCTCGGGTCATGATCTCAGGGTCCTGGGATTGAGCCCCGCATCCGGCTCTCTGCTCAGCGGGGAACCTGCTTCCTCCTCTCTTTCTGCCTGCCTCTCTGCCTGTGATCTCTCTCTCCATCAAATAAATAAATAAATAAATAAATAAATAAATAAATAAATAAATAAATAAATCTATCTTTTTAAAAAATACATGATATCATAACATATGGTAGTCCAGATGAGTGGTATGAACTGTAGGAGCTCAGAAAAGGAAGAGGTTGCTGTTAACCAAAGAGAAAGAGACCGTGAGAATATGCCACTTCCTTTAATGAAAACAAAGTCTACTGCATATAGCAATCTTTTATCTGTAAGGCTGGATCTAAGATTTAAGTGAGGGTTTGAACCTGGGCAGCAGACTCCTAGTTTAGCCTCATTTCATGTAACACTTAGGGTCTTATTAGTCATAAATTTAGCAAAACTTTTAGGATCGTATTTTCTTTAAAAATCTACTTTCCTCTCTACTTTTCTCTCAATATTATTTTGTGCCTCCAGAAAGGAATAATCTCCTTCACTACAATACATCTGGTTTATAGAGACTATTTGAGGATCATAAAATAATTGAATTGCAGTTTGGACTCATTAGCATTCATTCCTTCATGTCACACCATAACTTTCTCACCAAAGCAAGCAAGGAGCTAAGCACTTTAAAACTGGCATCACTTCACAAAGTGGTTTGTTCTCTTCACTGTCCAGCCATCAGTTCAGCCGTTTGTGTCTTCTTAGTGAGGGGGGAAAACTTTTAGCAGTAGCTTACCTCTTACTAATTATTAACAGTTCTTTAAGAAACTCAAGATTGTATTGAGTGAGAGACTCTTGGCTCATTCCATAGTCAAAGTTACAGAAGCCATAGTGGAGAGATCCCTAATGACTCCCAAAAGATCCTGGGAGAAGTTATTCTGGTATTAGCTGGTTTAGTACGTCCCTTAACTAAAAAGTAAACAGTTTCACTCCCAAAAATGTAAAAATTTTAAGGGCAAAGATTATCTCTGCACACTCACTCTTATATGCATATGCAATGAAACCACAGGGCATTGTACTAAGCACAATGACTGTGTGCTTAGTAAATGAGAGAGAGTAGAATACAATACAGCAATTAAGAGCATAGACTTTGAGATCAAGGCCCGTCGCTGCCACTAAGCAGTCAGTAATCACTGGGAATTAATTGTCAGAGAGGCAGAGGTATTCAATACAGCCGTAGGAGGATGGGTTGGGAACCCAAAACCAGGAGTTCAGTCTCAGCTCCACCTCTTATTAGCTTAGATTTGTAGCAATTACTTAACGTCTCTGTGCTTCTATTTCCTCATCTAAAAATTGGGACTAATTATAATATCTACTCAATGGGTTTTATGGTGGATGAAACGATTTAATACAATTGTACTCTTTAAACTAGGGCATAATAAATAATAAATATTGGGTAAGAGTTTGTTATTATTATTATCATTATTTGTTTATTTAACACTCACCCCACTTTCCTTATTTATAAAATGGAAAGATAGATAATACACCTACTTCATAAGATTGATATTATAACTAAAGAAAATTTTGTAGGTAGAACATTGAATGTAGTGCCAACATATAGTGTACTCACATATTTTACCTATTAGTAGTATTACTGTTATTTTTTTTAAAGATTTTATTTATTTATTTGACAGAGAGAGAGATCACAAGTAGGCAGAGAGAGAGGAAGAAGCAGGCTCCCCACCAAGCAGGGAGCACAATGTGGGGCTTGATCCCAGGACTCTGGGATCATGACCTGAGCCAAAGGCAGAGGCTTAATCCACTGAGCCACCCAGGCGCCCCAGTATTATTGTTATTATATGGAGCACTGACTTTATTAAAATATATTTTACAATATGACTGATTGCCTGATACATGTGAGTGTCTTGTTAAAGAATATGCATACCAATCAGCTCGTGGTGCTCTAAGTGTCATCACCCTCTTTCTGTACCTAAATCTGGGTTATGCTCATCAGAGCTCCTGCTGGTGATTTTCTCTTCTGAGTAGCAAAGGAGTCTTAAGTGTCTTTCAGGAGATTAAGTGTTCTTTAATAGTATAACTGAGAAGGGAAAAAAAAGGTTACATTAGTCTTAAAAGATTGTGCTCACACGCAAACTCTCCTTTTGAAAGAATGACTCCCTTGGGTGACAAATTCACTAAGAAAAATTTAATAAAACAATTATTTTGTAGTGGAAATAGGTAAAGAAATAATGCAGTAGGAAGAAAAATATAACAACTTGGTTCACAGGAAATGCTGTTTGGATAAATGCACAGGGAAAACTCTATTTTCCCTTTATATAGTCTTTCGGCCCTGGTAAAACATATTTCAAAGAGTAGTCTTTTGATTGACTGCTTTTGTTCAGCCATCAGCCTTTAGCAGCAGACTTGGTCTGTACAGAAACAAGATGGGACAGGAAGCAAAGGCAAAGTAGGGTCTTAGGGGCTGTTTTCTGATGTGAAGGCCAAAGGCCATTCTTTTTTTTTTTTTCTTTTCTTTTTTCCCATTTTATTTATTTACTTATTTAATTTTTATCGTGTTGTGTTAGTCACCATAAAATACATCATTAGTTTTTGATGCAGTGATCCAAGATCCATTGTTCATGTACAACACCCAGTGATCCATGCCATACATTGCCTCCTTAATACCCACCACCAGGTTCACCCATACCCCCACCCCCTCCTTTCTAAAACCCTCAATTTTTTTTCTCAGAGTCCACAGTCTCTCACGGTTCATCTCCCTCTCCAAACGCCATTCTTGGTACCGGTAAGATGTAAGATCCACATCTTGCCTTAGATAGAAAATACTCAAATTCAACTTAACAGAAAGAAAGAACCAGATAATACAAATTTGTCCATCTTGTCTAAAGAGATAACTCTTGTGTATACAACAAGTAGCAGAACAAGAAGGAAGCAATATATTTGTTCTGAAATGATTTTGTCACTTCAATGGGGTGGATACACTTGAAACCTGATAACCATCAGTGTTTTCTGATGGATGAGATCAGACAAAGAAATGTAAGCAGTGGGTTTAAGATATTCTAATGGATGTTCTTCATATATGTTTAAATGTATATGTAATTCATTCAGAGATTCTTAAAACAATAATAAATAATCAGAAATCCTCTACTTTTCAAGTCTATGTAAATGTATTAATTGCTCTAATAGTATCTACTGACTGAAAAAAGTTGATAAGACATTCTATTAGGAATACAGATTAGGTTCTGACTCTTTTCCATTAACAACTATAGAATTTTGAACTAAAATATAGCCATTTTCTCCAACTCAAGGGAAATGTGCTGATGTTTTCAGTGAATAATTTAGACCTAGGTTAACTAGAAGCTTGTATGTGTGCAAATATCAGCTCGGCTTTTCCAGGTGATAAATTCATACCAGTGACTAGTAGTGGCTTAACAGATGGAAAATTTGTCTTCATAGAATTAATAACAGAATTAGATTGCCCCAAATGTTGAGCTGCACTTAACATACTCTGTTGGGTTGAACAAAAACAAATACTAATCTTTTAGATTAAATTAACTGGGACTATAAATTCAGTTAGTTACTAAAGCATACTTAGATCCAATTTCCCTTCCATTTCATGGTAGAAATCAGGAGACCAGCTTTTTAAATGATAGAGTCAAATTATAATTTCTTGGCAGCAATCTTTAGAGGATTTTTCTTAGGAAGTTGAACATATTCCAACACCAAACCCTCAGTAGAAGAATTAAGCAGATTCAACCCTAGAATTTTAATATACATCATAAGCGAAACTAGAAATTTACCTTTTTCTTTTCTTAAGGCAATTCTGGGAAATTATGGCATGTAAATACTAATCTTAAACTGCTACTACCAACCTCAGACACAGAAGTTCCCCATGTGTTCCAAGAAGACACTTTAAAAGATGAACAACTTACTCTTTTTACCTGGTTTCTCTTAGTATTTAGCTACTAAAGGTTCAAATGATTATTTCAACATAATATAGCATGTTGACTATAGAGATCTCAGTCCTTTTTCCCTACTTCCTAACCTATAACTTTTTATGTCACTGATGAAAATTTGACATAAATAACATAGGAATGTTTACCATATTTCACAGCAAAAGACTCAGATGGTCAAATGTTAAAAGGGATGCCTTAGCTCTCCCAAACAATGATCTTCCAACCACAAAGCTGTATACAAACGTAAGAGTTGTATCTCATGACAGAGCAATAAATAAATCTCAGCTCAAAGGAATTATTTATATAATTCTCTAAGTATTCGGGCGAAAAGTCATAAATTTACAGCCTGCTAAGTTCCTTCAGTGTAAATGTTCACTTACCTCCTTATTTCCTCCATTTAAAAATCTCAGGGACCAACCATGACAGATGAGGGAAACCATCCAACTGAGTGTCAAGCCGTATCCATCAGTATAGAACGGATGAGAAACCACTGTTTGACTGTCTTTAGAGAGGAAGATACTGATGTTCTATCTTTCCAGCTGTGTAAGTGATAAGAGTGTCCCAAAAGAGAAACAAAACATAGAAAGGCATATTTCAGATGACTGACCCTTTGTAGATAAAATGGGATGAATTAGATTTGAAGCCTGTTTTAACTACAAAACATCATAATTAAGGATCAAAAAGATTACTTAGTTTTTGCTATTGAGCCAGCCCATTTCTTATGGGGCACTCCTTAAGAAACATTTTCAGGGAAGAAACAATTATATAGTCATGTTGAATTTCCGTAACATTATAGGAGACCTGGTGCCTAGTCAGTGTTCAGCAAATATTTTAAATTAAATAATGCTATTTATCTCCATGTTCTATCCCTTAACACAGTGTCTGACCATAATAGGGGCCTAATTGCTTATGAGTGTGTGTGCATGTGTGTGTGTGTGTGTGTGTGTGTGTGTGTGAATAAATAATCACAACATAAATAACTACTGCCTTTCAATTCCATGAGCATCTGTTGTATACTCTGTGCCAAGCATTGTGGTTGTCTTTGGGTACTCAGAAGACAAAACTAATCCCGAACATAGATCTTCCTTGGTTGTTAAAGTCTGCTGCATATTTTGTCCTTTTTACATAATTGTTGCAGGATAACCCTTCACAATCATTGAAATATGACAGAACTCCTGCTTGGTCTTCATTGTAAGAGGGCTTGAGCTATTTAAGAACAGGTAAGGGGAATGCAGTAAATACCAAAGAGTCAGTAGTTCTACCATGCTCTCTTATACGCAGGCTGGGTTAAAGAAATGCAAAACAATATATGAGGACGGAGTGTCTACAAGCACTCTGAGATAAGTGAAATATCATGCTTGACTTACTCTGGAAGGAGAGCAAACACCAGAGCTTATGCTTGGTTTCTCAGGCATGACAGAATGTTCTTTCATGGATTTGTTGACTTTCCTGTTGTATAGTGTAAAAGAGCAGAAGCTTCAGGAGACAAGAGGACCTCCTTCCTACAGGTCCCTTCAACAAAGCCCTCTTCACTGAGGGAGGACGAGAGGACAGTCTTGGGAAAGACGTTGTTATACATTTTTACCTTTGTCCAATAGGATGTGTCAGCTTTGAAATGTTTCATTGAGAAAAGACCAAAATACTTCACTGAAACATATTCATTAAAACAATGTATCTTAATAGGCCTAATATGCAATCAATGCATATTGAGCATCTATTATATATATGGAGTGATGCTTTTAATTATATACAATCTCTCTCTTAATCTTAACAACAATCCTATAGGATACAAGATGAAGAAAATGAGGCTTGGGGAGAAAAAATAACTTGTCCTAAATTAGATATCTAGTAAAGTAGATATGCCCTTCATTTAAAACGACTACTGAAATAGTCTTTCTTAGATGGTGACCCTGCCCCCTACTTGCTCCATCCTCCTTTCCAAAACACACGCATGCATGCACACAGAGTCCTTCTTTCGTTACTACCAAAATGATCATACTAAAGCACAGATGTGGCTATGCCTTTGTTACTGTTAAAAACAAAAACAAAACATGTTTAGTGACCCACACTGCTACTCTTCTGCTAAATAACCATCAAGGCTTCCTCCTACTCATGATAGAAATTGCTCTGTTTAACTGTTAAGGTGCTTCATAATCTAGCTCTGACTTCATAATCTAGCTCTGACTCCAAACCTCTCCTTTTCGTGTATTTCATGCCTCAGCCCAACCCATTCCCCCAAGTACCTTCAGTAGTTTCTCATCTCAGGAATTTCCTCACATGGTTTTCTGGATTTGAACTACTTTACACTCAACTCTACAACTCGCCTACAAACCCATTGATCTTTTAAGAGTCAATTCAGGGCGCCTGGGTGGCTCAGTGGGTTAAAGCCACTGCCTTCGGCTCAGGTCATGATCCCAGGGTCCTGGGATCGAGGCCCACATCGGGCTCTCTGCTCAGCGGGGAGCCTGCTTCCTCCTCTCTCCTCTCTCTCTGCCTGCCTCTCTGCCTACTTGTAATCTCTCTCTCTGTGTCAAATGAATAAAATAAAATCTTTAAAAAAAAAAAAAAAAGAGTCAATTCAAATTTCGCTTCTTTTAAGACATCAGAAGACTGAGGAAAGAGTCAAATACCTTTCTTACCTGCTAAATGACAAAGATAAAACCGTGAGGTGAAAAGTTAGTGGTGATGGTCCCTGTAGATAAAACGAACAAATAAACATGAAGATATATCTGTGCACAGAAAGTAAAAGAAATGAACAAATAAATTCTGACTTGAGGTGGTTTTCTATGCATATAAGAAATGCATGTTGCCTACCTAGTCATATTATATATAATATATATATATATAAATCTCCATTGTAGAACTTTTTAAGAATGCATACTTTATTTGACCACTATTATAAGATATATAATATATATTTTATATTAATATAATATATACTATTATAATAACATAATATAAATTATATAGAATATAATATATTATAATTTATATACTATATATTTTATATATATCATATATATATATATCTCATAACAGTGGTCAAATAAAGTATGCATTCTTTTAAAAGTTCCACCATGTAGATTTTTTATTGGCTATTTCTCTTCCTTTTTCCTCCTCAAGAGTTAATCTACAGTTTTTTTTAAGCTAAAAGATCAGAATATTTAGATCTCATTTTTTTTCTTGCATCAACTAGTTAAGGCACCCTGACCACTCACTAACAATCTTTCTAGATAGGTGAAATTGGGGCGCCTGGGTGGTTCAGTTGTTGAGCATCTACCTTTGGCTCAGGTCATGATCCCAGGGTCCTAACATCGAGCCCTGCATCGAGCCCTGCATGGGGTTCCCTGATCAGCGGGAAGCTTGCTTCTCCCTCTCCCCCTCCCCCTGCTTGTATTCCCTCTCCCTCTATTTCTCTCTCTCTCTCTGTCAAATAAATAAATAAAATAGAATCTTAAAAAAAATTAAAAAACAGGTGAAATTGTACAATAATACTTGTGTTTATATGCCTCACATAGATTTTTGTGTGAATCAAATTGTTTAATTTATTCAACATGCATATACAGCACAGTTATATATGCCAAGCATTGTGCTTAGAAGAAAAAAAATATGATTGAGATATGTTGTGCATTATTTAAGCTCTCACAATACAGATAACAGTAGACAAGAAAGCCTTTTGGAAAATTCTAAAACACTTCACATGCATAAGGAATCATCATCACTATAAGTGTATAAAAATATTTATAGTACTTAAATTAACTTTTGAGAGTAATATCATAATAACTTCCATACGCTTGTCAACAATTGTCCTTTAGAGCGGCTGCTGTAAGAAAGAGTCTGCAGAACAAGACCCATCGCTCATTGGTCTCCTTTGGCATGGCTTTCTTAAGTTCTTATGAGTTTGCTTAGTCCCGGTTTCAATCAGAAGATTTCTCCAAAAGGTATAATCAGTAACCTATTACTAGTAGTCAAGGTCAAACCCTTTTAGTTTTGTAAAATATTAAAATCAGTATCATTTTTTTAGAGCTCCCCAAAGAGTTCTCTGGAATCATAGTTAAAATGTGATGAATCTGGATCCACTCAGGATTCTCCTTGAGGATAACTTCCCACGGTGGGTACTGGGAGAAGACAGATGTCTTTAGCAGACTGGGATGAGCAAACATTGTCCTCTGACTGTCCATAAAGCTGTCAGTCACTGTAAATTGAAACTTGAACTTTCTTCACTAGAGCCCTCATTCAGATTTCAGTGTTAGCACCACAGCTGAGGAAACAAGCTAATCAATAGTGTTTCCTTCCAGTCATTATTCGAATATTGGTTTGTGACCATCCAGGAGTCTATCCCTATGCACATTTACAGGCAGTTGCATATTTAGAAAATACCTTTTTTCTTTTCACAGTTTTGAGGATGCTTTGGTTTTAGACCGTCTCACAGTAACCATTGTTAAGACTCATCTCTCAGACATTTAATTACTATGTTTCCATTTTCTATATTTTTTTTCCTGTGGGTACTTTTAACACATAACTTCTCTCATAGCAACTGGTGTACACTTGGGAAACATAGTTTAATTTTAATGTAGAATTAAAATCAATACAAAAATGTTTTTAAAAATTTTATTTAGTTATTTATTTGAGAGAGAGAGAGAGCGAGCGAGCAGGGGGAATAGCAGAGGGAGAGGGACAAGCAGACTCTGTAGAGCCCAAAACAGGGCTCTACCCCACAACCCTGAGATCATGACCTAAGATGAAATCAAGAGTGGGATTATTAAACAACTAAGCCACTTCAGATGCCCCAATATATATATTAAAAAAAAATTATGAAAGTAAATCTGAGCCTACTCAAGGAAGTAACCTTATTAAAAATAAAACTTAAAAATTATATGTTTTAGGATTTACTTTAAATTTCTGAAAATTTTTACAGAGCTTTTGGCAGTATTCGAAAATCATTTGACACCCAAGTGTTAGCACAGAGGGCCATAGAATATTAAGCCAGAAGTTTCTACAGAAATTGTTCCAGTCCAAACTCTCCATCTCAGAAATAGAGGAAGCCCATAGAGAAAATATGACTTGAATAAAGTGACTAATTAACTTGGTGGCAAAGTCCGAGCTTCCTGATTCTCGCTGCCCCAATTCTTTTCACTGTCTCACATCAACTAGGTTGTTTAAGTCTCACTCTGTTAAATTCATAACAGCACCCTCTCAACTGTTAATATGCTTCTGACATTTGTAGTTGGAATAAGAAGCAAATACACCCAATGAAAGAGGTGACTGTTCGGATTCTCTAGATCCTTTTCCTGATTGCCTAGATATTACATGTAGAAAGCCTGAAACATAAGAAGCATAAAGGACCTAACTCACATGGGACGTATAAGAGACCTCTTGAGGAAATGATTTAAGATATGTGCGGAATGAAGATTTGTGGGAGCCACAGGTTGGCAGCAATGGGAAGAGCATTTAGAGCAGAGAACAGAATGAGCGAAATCCTTAGGCAGGAAGTCTCTAGGTACGTTCAAGGATTTGAAATGAAGGCATAACAGCTAGAGCACGGTGAGTGAAGTAAAAGCAAAGGTTGGAGAAATGAATAGAGATCAGCCTATGCAGGCCTTGTAGACCACATTAAGGATTCATATTTTACCTTTTTGTTGTTATGGAAAAATTTTAAAACATGTTAAGCAGAAAAAGACATGATGCAAGTTTTAGGAAATATCTCTTCTAGGTTCAATATACATTAGATGTAAAAAGTGGAAGGAATACATGTGCGATGATCAGGTAGAAAGTTACTCTGATAATTTAGGAAAACATGAGTGATTAGTGACAAAAGAAATGACAACGGAGTTGGAGAGGAAGTGCACACACTTGGAGTTTAGTTTGAATGTAGAACCAACAGATTTAGAATGCACATCTCTCTTTAAAAGGATTAAAAATGCCCCAAGTTATGTAATCAAGTAATACTGTTTCTCACTTTGAAGTGCCTTTTATATTGATTCCTTCTTTATGTGCGTGTGTGTGTGTGTGTGTGTGTGTGTGTGTGTAACTTCCAGATCCTCATAAACCAGCAGAGAAGCTGTTTTCTAGGCTTGCATCTGCTCTCTAAAGGCCCACATATGTTTAGTATAATGTCTATGAAATCAGCCTTGTGTTCAAGTCCTGACTTACCCATTCAAGTTATGAGAACATGGACAACTCACAAAAGCCCTGTAACTTCACTTCTGAAGGGATAAGATTAACACTTCCCACTTACCTACATCCATTTTAGCTTGCTTGAGGCTTAATAAGATAAGGAGACATACTAGTTTAAAAGCATTTTGATCATACCTTCTCACTTCCAAAAAATTAAAATATACCACAAAGATGTTTTAAGGCATTAAACACACAATGACAATATGAATGAGTCTTTTCTTCCAAACTGACCAGCCTAAGGAGAATGACTAACATCACGCCAAGAGTCCAGGTAAAAACCACTTTAGGGTTCCCCTTCTTAAACATGAACACACGAACACCAGGGATGGGCATATATCTCAGGGAAATCTCTAACAAAAAAGAAATTAGAATAAACAGAAAAAAAAAACTTGAAAGGAACAGAGCCTATGTGAAGAGAAGTAAATTTAGGGAAAACTTTAATTTTCATGTTCAGAGCCATAAGGAAAAAAACAGAAATTAAAAACATGAAATAGCAGAAGTGAGGAGCTCAACAGAAAAGTTAAACAGATTTAGGAAAATGGAGAAAAAAACAATTTAAAAACGTAGACAATGAGTTTAGGATGTCCAACATATAAGTGAGAGGAGTTCCAGAAAGAGTGAACAGGGAGGAGGGAGGAAGGTAGTGTTTATAAAATTTGTCCAGAAATTTGGGAAATTTGTCCATAAATAAGGTCAAATATAAAATGGAAGAACAGGGCGCCTGGGTGGCTCAGTGGGTTAAAGCCTCTGCCTTCGGCTCAGGTCATGATCTCAGGGTCCTGGGATCGAGGCCCATATCGGGCTCTCTGCTTGGCGGGGAGCCTGCTTCCTCCTCTCCCTCTGCCTGCCTCTCTGCCTACTTGTGATCTCTCTCTCTCTCTCTGTCAAATAAATAAAAATTAAAAATCTTTAAAATGGAAGAACATAAATCCAAATTGAAGAAATAGAAGAATTCAGGATATTAAAAAAATCTTTACAAGCTTTCAGAGAGGAGAAAAATGAAGCTAGATATTATGCATAAAATTGGGATTCAGAATGGATTGGGACTTCTCAACAAACACATAGGCAACAAGAAGAAAAGTGAACAATGCCTTTAACATTCTTAGTAATGAAAAATCTAAATTTTTAATCCAGTCTAATAAAAAGTTAAATCTGAAGTTAAGATTTCACACACACACATACAAAATCCCATGAACCATTCTCAGAAATCTTCTGACATTGTCTTCCACTTCAATATAGGGCTCAGGTGATCCAACACAGGAGACAAATACAATCAATCTCAGGAAGACAACTGTACAGGAGACATAAAGAACAACCAGCCCAGATTCAAGCAACATGGCCCAAGGAACAGACACATTAATGGCTGTCAGCCATCACAAGATGCCTTCTGCTCTGGTGAATCTCCATCAGATTCTTATCAACATGGACCATGTGTTGATCAAGTCCCTACGCTCACTTCCAGTCACTGTTGGCAACTGAGGACATTCACCCCAGCACGGCCATGGTGAGCTTAGAAGAAAAGATCAAACATCTCACTCCCCAACCATATCCAGTGTCCAACTTATTGTACAGATCTGCCAGATGCCAGGCTATGGAACTTTCTCTATTTCCCAAGGTTCATTAATTGTCTTTTCCAATGAATTCCCAAAAATAAACTCTTTGACCTCAAAAGAAAACTGAAAACCAAACAATGATCCAGACTTCACTTAAATTATCTTCTGCTAGGATTATTGTTCTTATGATGATGTGGCTCTTTTTTTTTTTTAAGATTTTATTTTTATTTATTTGACACAGAGAGAGAAATCAGATCACAAGTAGGCAGAGAGGCAGGCAGAGAGAGAGGAGGAAGCAGGCTCTCTGCTGAGCAGGGAGCCCGATGTGGGCCTTGATCCCAGGACTCTGAGATCATGACCTGAGCCGAAGGCAGAGGCTTTAACCCACTGAGCCACCCAGGCGCCCTGATGTGGCTCTTTTTATAGAATTGTTTGTATTTCCTAATCAATTTTTAAATTTGTACGCTTTCACATTTATATGAAAATAATTTAAAAACAAGGAAAAATCACTGAGAAAAGGAGGTGATATATGAAGTGTTTAACATAGTGACTGATATATAATAAGTGTTTTAATAAATCACAAGTACAATTGCTATAATTTTAGGTAGTCCTTCCATTGCTTGGTATCAGTTATTTTTCTGAAAGGCCGTTTGGGTGAAAAACCTTTCAAATAGTCATATAATGACTTCATTGTTTAACATTCGTACAGAAAATGTCCTTTTCCTACTACTAAGGAAAATGATGCAAAGTTCTTTGAAATATCAAGTGACAAAAAAATCTCAATCAAATTAATGTTCATAAATAAGCTTTATATTAATTCTAATAAAAATATTAGATGAATGACCTATACAAAGATTTTAGTCCACATTCAAATAATTGTGCTCATGTAGAATATACAGAAATATAAAGTAGACTAAAGATGGGGGTGCCTGGGTGGTTCAGTTGGTTGAGCACCGAACTCTTGATTCAGCTCAGGTCATGATCTCAGGTTGGTGAGGTCAAGCCCCACATCAGGCTCCACACTGAGTGTGGAGTTTGCTTGAGAAATTCTCTCCCTCTGCCTCTGCTCATGCTCTCTCTCTCTCTCTCTCTCTCTCTCTCTCTCTCTCTCTCTCTCAAAATAAATAAAATCTGGGTGCCTGGGTGGCTCAGTGGGTTAAAGCCTCTTCCTTCAGCTCAGGTCATGATCTCAGGGTCCTGGGATCAAGTCCCGCATTGGGCTCCCTGCTCGGTGGGGAGCCTGCTTCCTACTCTCTCTCTCTCTGCCTGCCTCTCTGCCTACTTGTGATCTCTCTCTCCCTGTCAAATAAAAAAAAAAAAATCTAAAATAAATAAATAAATACATAAATAAATAAAATCTTAAAAAAAAGAAAAAACAGGGCGCCTGGGTGGCTCAGTAGGTTAAAGCCTCTGCTTTTGGCTCAGGTCATGATCTCAGGGTCCTGGGATCAAGGCCTGCGTCGGGCTCTCTGCTCGGCAGGGAGCCTGCTTCCTCCTCTCTCTCTGCCTGCCTCTCTGCCTACTTGTAATCTCTGTGTGTCAAATAAATAAATAAAATAAAATAAAAAAAAAAGAAAAACAACTAGACAAAGATATAATGAAAAATCTACCCAAGCGATCAAGAGACCTTGAATCTTGTTCTGAATGCGTCCCTACCTCAGTCATTATGCCTGGTAGGGTCACTTCCCCCAGGGCAGCAGATTTCTGGTTCTGGACGGTGCTGAGAAGATGCAGAAGGATCCGGTAGACCTCAGCTTATACTCTGCTTACAGTCGTATTTCCTTCCACTCTGCTTACAGCTCACCTTCCCCACTCCCAGCCCCACGGCCCAGGCCCATTAAGTAAGGATTTGGCTGCAGTCTTATGGAGGTCTAATTTCCTGAGGGGAGAAATTTCCATTCAACTCCTCAGCAGCTTCCCCCCTTGCGGCCTTCATTCACAAAGTAAAAGTGTTTGATATCCTGAATTTCCACTCATATGTCCCATCTGTTTGTCCACTCACATCAGCGCTTAAAGTGAACCTGTCAGTAAACTTTACATGAATTTTCCAACTCCCCTCCAGACTGTCACTTCTTCCCTTCTTCCCACATTTGGTTAAGGTCTAATTCCTACTATAAATCCCTCTTTCAAGTGATACTTAGAGTGGCTCTGTTTCCCTGAGAAATGTGTTAATGAGTTCTATGGCCCCTTCCAAATAATGATTTCCTAGGATTCTCAGTATGATACTATATGATCTACGTGTATCTCAGTAAACAGCTGGGGCAGATTCAAGTCTCTTCATCTATTTGTAGCAGACAACAGGGAAGTTAAGCGCTATTGTAAGCTGCTTGCATGTGACTTCCCAGAACACCAACAGCAGATTGAGTTCTTGGATTTCAAATGTATAACCAATAAAAGGATTTACAGTGACTGCATATGGATTAAGTAGACACACAGGCTCACCTCTACATAATAGTATATATTTAGAGCATAAGTGCTTAAAAAAGAAATTAAGAAATAACAAATACTCCTATTCATACTTCTTAAGTATACAAAGATAAAATAGAGACTAGAGGTTCGTTCAATGGCCAAGGCCACAGCTGAGTCCCACCCCCAGCTCCTTCCCATTAGTCCTCAATTGTTGCAAAAGTATTTCACTTGTACGTAAAGGAGAACAATATCTCAGAAACTATTCTAACATAATAAATCATGAGAGCTGGTTTGTTCACATTTTTTTCTTTTCTTTCCGTTCTTGAGGTAAACCTCCCACAGAGAAAGTTACACCAAACAAGGAATTCAGCAAAATGAATGATAATATATTTATGTCACTTGTGGATTACTTTTCTGTGGCATGCATCCAATCAATAGCCCTGAAGGGAAAAAAAATCCAAAACGTGTGTGTGTGTGTGTGTGTGTGTGTGTGTATTTTTGTGGTGTATGGTTCCTTAACTTCATAATTGCAGCTGTTCAAACATTTATCATTTCAGGTTACAAAATAAGGAATTTACTGAAGCTCAGAGAAGCAACATAGTTTGCTATCAATTTAGCATTTGTCTTGGGATGTAAGCAAAATAAATTAAGAATGCACATGGCTTTCACGTAAACTAGTTTGGTGTCTTAAAAGCACTTCTAAAATTATCCTTTCTTTGCTACATCCTTCCACTGAAAGCATTACCAATTCATCTTTGTTTGCCACATTAATTATAAAAGTTAATATTGGCATATTATATTGCAGTTTAGAAAATGATTTTGTGTACATAAAATAGATCATCAAGGCGTAATAGGAAAAGACACTGGCTTTGGAGTCCAAGGATCCTTACTGTCTGTGCACAGAGTGGATGGGACGGAAGTGGGTGATCACCACTATTCTGTAAAGCTTAGATGAGATCATGGATGTGAAGGTTATTTGTGAAAGGTCTGCAATGAAACAAATAAAGAGCATGAAATCAATCTGTACTACACAGATGAGGAACAGCCACTAAATGATTTGCCCAGAATTAAATAGAGTTGTATCAGGACCAGAAATCCGAAGTCTACACTCCTAGTGGTAATATTCTTTCCATTCCATCTGACTGCCTCTCATTCACTAGTTTTGTTTAAAAACAACAACTGTTTTTGTTTGTTTGTTTTTAGAATGGACTACATCATTTCATATAGAAATTTAATAAGAAACAACATATTTTAAAGATTCAGGAGATTGCAATCTAAACTTTCTGAGTTTAAATCTGAGCTCTCTTTCTCACTTTGAGACTGAGTACATTAATTAACTTTTCTGTTCCTCAATTTCATCATCCTTAAAAACAGGGTAAAATTAGCATGAATATCATAGAGCTCTTTTGAAGATTATATGAGTTAGCCACATGTAAAGCCCTGAGAATAGTGCCTAATACATAGAAGCATTCAGTAAATGTTAGCAATCCCCCCCGCTTTTTTTAAATTAACATATAATGTGTGGTATCCTTAAGAGCTTTGGGGATGAGGTGGGGAATACATGTACAGGATGATACTGACTTCATTACCAGAGCCTAAACAGAATCTCTAAAAAGTTCCAGCTTCAAAATGAGCAACACCATTCGTTGCAAGAAAATCCAGAATTCATGGAAAAATCATATTTGAATAAAGGCATGTATTCCTTATTCTGTCCTTTTTCAGTAAAACTGTAGAATTTATGAAAGGGTTAGCAATGACTAGAAAATATCAAGATAAATATACTGAGAGTTATTTACTAGCTCAAATAGAAGTCCATTGATACAATATATCCTAGTAAATGCTATATACGAGAAGCACAAGTCCTGGAATATTACTATGGGAAGAAAATTTAACATCTACCTGATTAAACCAACCCTCATCCCATACAACAAATACCTTTCTTTTCCAGTATCACCTATCAATAATTTTCCAGCCACTATTTAACATTTCAAAGGACAGGAAAATTCTCACTCCCAAGGAAATTGCCTCACCACCTAATAGTAATAGATTTTTAGAAAGTTTCTCTTTACTTTGAACACAATTTTGTTTCACAGTAATTTTATCAACAGGAACACATTCCTGGTCCAAAGAGTATAAATAATATTTCATTAACAAGAAGGACTGTGAGGAAGTACTAGAAAACTTAAGTTGTTATTAGTAAGCATTATAAAATAAGCTATATTGGGTATCGGGAAATGGTCCTGACCATAATGGCCCTGAATATAGTCAACTGAAGCTTCTTATCATCATCGTGTGTTCTTCACACTAGATATGACCTATATTTGTTCTCATTTTTGGTCAGATACACATGTCCAATCTATAGCTTTCATAAATGAACACACAATATAGTTTGCATAGACATTTCCTCCTGATCAAATTTATCTGCTGATGACAAATTTGTTTCTATTTTACCTCATTTTGATTTACATTTCCATCATTGTTGGAGGAGGTCATCAAGAGGACATGACCACTGGTTGACCCGTGAGCTGAACCTGGGCAATCAAAGCCTCCTTACCTCCTCCTCTGTCCTTGGAATGTACACCCTGTCCATTGTTCCCATAACTAGAGCCATTTCAAGGATGCAACCTCAAAGGAGTAACGTGTTGTGGAGACTATCTGGACTGTATATATGACTGAACCCTGTAAAGCCTCTTTATAAACTCTTAAGATCCTGGCAGGTGGGTGTCAAGAATTATTTGACTTGTGACCACCCAAGACAAGCCTTGTATATAAGTTCCCTTGCATATTAAAACTGCCACCTACCAGTCTAGAGTGGTCTTCCTTTTCCTTTGGTCTCTGCTTGCCCTCTGTGGTTGGGGGCCAGCTTCAGATTTCATCCAGGAAACTTCTAAAGTTGGAAGCCAATAATTGGTGAGCCAGCCAGGAGACATTAGAAACAGGTCTTGAGAAAGAAGCATCTACAGGGGAAACTCCAGGTTGGACATTCACATCTACCTGGGACAGGGTGGCCTGAATGTCAGAGGCTTGTGGACTACTGACACCCCCAAAATGCTGGCTGGTCTAATGTATTTGACTGAAGAACTGCTCATAGCACACCACTCACAGCAAAGAAGGGAACCACATGGCTGCCACAGCGGGATGGCCTCTAACGTAGGCATCTTGGCTGGCTACCAATGTCCAGTTAGAGGCGGAAGCTCGAGTTAAAAAGTTGGAATGTGAGCTGAGGTTAGAAAGGAAGTGTCTACCACTTTGCTAGCTTCCAGGCTGGTGGACCAGGTGGCAGAAGAGCAGAGTATTATGTTGGAGGCTTTAGTATGCCAATTTGCAAAGCTAGGAGCACATGAACTGCCTCGGATTAAGATCCAGGGGCTCGTGACAAAGCCTGATTGGGACACTAAAAGGTGGAATCGCTGGGAAAGTGAGGAGAGCCAGGAGGAGGAGTGTGTTGTGATTGACAGTGAAACAGACAAAGCTTCCCATGCCCTTTGACCTATAATACAAAGGAAAATTTTAAATAGTAATTACCCAAAACTTCTGATAATAGAGAAATATTCTCCAAAATTCTTAGGAGAAAATCTCTCATTCTTTTTCTTTCCCTTGAAAATGTAAATCTTAGCATATCTGTGAAATGTAAATACCCCAGGAGATAACTAAAACAACTGCCCACAGAGACCAAGGAAAATAATAGGGGAAAGAGGCTTTTAGAATACAGAGGATTTAGAAGCTCCCTTGCCCAAAATGTAATCACAGTCTCTATAAACTACTTGTCAAGGGCAAATAGAAATCTTCAACAAAAATTAATAAAAAGCTTTAGTCATGGGAGCAGGTAACCTTAACATGACATAATTTGGATTCAACAGTTATTTATAAACTAGTGAGTTTTGTACTGCGGTACATGATTCATGAATAAAATTTTGGAATGGGAGCTATAAGGTCTCTGTGTCTGTGTTTATATGTGTGTCTATGGATGTATGTTAGGCGTTTGTAATTCTATCTCCACGTGGTATTGCCAAAATTTGTAAAAGGGGCTACTTAATTGCCTTAAAATAAGTGCATATATAAGTTAAGTATTCCTAAGACTCTCAGAAATATAGAAAGTAACACAAATGCTTTTCAAGTTCAACTAGTTTAAGTTTGTTGGCCTAATTAAAATAGATACATCTTCAATTATCAGCATTAGAATTAATGCAGGCATACAACTTTTATTCTACTTGGGTTTACTAGGCAAATAAATTCATGTTATCTCTCTTACAAAATTTGTCGGCAAGAAAAATAATTTAAGTGGATGGCTACCTTTTTAATGTCTTATGAAATGTTCATGAGTAATCAAAACATAATTGTTAAGAACAAGTGAATTGAATACATGTAAATGGATACAGAAAGTCAGGGAAAAGAGAATTTTTACCTTGTGTAATGAAGCTGGCTAAACGTGGATGAATTTGTGATAGGACTTTTAAAAAAATAATTTTTAATAGCAATTGTGTACTTGTGTAAAACTGAAAATTTTCCTTCAACTGCTTGTTACAAGTTTTCTTAGATTATTGATCACTGCTGCTAAGAGATTATGAAAAGGTTTTTTTGTTTGTCTGTTTGTTTAATTTTTAAGTAATCTGCCTAGAAAACAAAGGTTGTGTTTTATTAATTTCCCATGCTTCATGCTGTTTTTACCAGGTCTTTGATTACTTTAGAAAACTGAACCTTCTCAATATTAAAAGAGCTAAGTTTTGTTCACAGCTGTGAAGGGTTTTGTATTTCTCATAAAAATCTTCTATTGTCATTTAGTTAAACAGAGAATTAAGTATTGTTTCATAAAGATCTGTGATTCTATTTGGTCAATTTTTTGACAAATTTCCCCAAAATCAAATTCTAAATGAAGTATCTTTATCTTTAGGTGTGATATGTTCCTTTTCTTATAAAGTTGAAAGCATAGTTGATTTATCTCAGATGATTCTGGTTTTCTAATTAATGTATTTATGGCAAATATTTATCCTCTAAAATACTGTTATGACCTCTTCCTTCTTATTTCCATATATTGTGCTATCATAAGTTCAGTAAATCATTAGCAGCTCTCAGTGAGATGACCAGCATGGCTATTGTGCAATGTAATTAGCTGTAATTAGTTCTCAATTCCTCTTTAAATGTACTTTTGCTTTTAGTTGTTTTTTTAAAAAAAATACTTTCTAAGTAGTCTTTTCAAAAAAAATACTTTCCATGTAGATGACCTTTGGTTGTCCTTTTGCTGCTAGTGTTTACTATTATCACATTATGGTCAACTTTATTTTTCACTTTTTTTAATTCATTGAAATTTTATAAATACTTTCAGAGGGTCACAAAATCTATGCACTCTTTTTGTTGACTTTGTCCTCTAGCTTAGAAGTTCTACTGTCAGCTGTGTTGACTCTGTGATTTTTAAGCCATCCGTTTCTTGCTTCTATAATGGGGCTTTTATTTTTGAGGTCAAATTGTTCTTTTCAAAAAAGCCTGCTTATTTCTTTGAATGTAGTATCCTCAAAAATTTCTTTAAGGGCATTAATTACACCTACCTCTCTTCTAGTCCAGAAATTAAGAACTTGGAGTTTAGTTATTTGATGTTTAGATGTACATGTTGGGAAGTCTGATTGACAAATTTGGGGAGCAGATGAAGGTTTCTTTCACTCCACTGGAAATCTCGTTGCCATGACTATAAAGGCAGACCTGAGAGAAGGTCTACTGGGAGGCATTTGCTCCTTCCATTGCCTTGTCTGCACTTGTAATCTGGAGCCACTGCTGCTAGCCAGCAACCAACTGGGGGAGAAGCCACGAAGACAAAGCCAACACACCAACGATGTCAAAATGAAAAGATGAAAGGGCTCTAGTCTTTGATGTTATTGCTGAGGCAATGAATAAACAATGCTGAAGATATCCTACCTATGGACTCCTTACTTTACGAGTTAATATATTTTTTGACTTTTATATCCACTTCCACTGTGAGTTAGGGACTTTGTAATTACAGCCAACATTACCCAAATCCATATACCACCTCCTACACTTCATTTTCTAAAAATTAACCAGAGTGGTCTTTTAAAATCACATATCACATCATGCTACTTGCTGCTTATGCGTCTCCAATGGTTTCTCACCCTTTTTAGAATGACACCTGGACTCCTACCTGCCTACAAAACCTTACAGGATCTGACCTCTGCTTCCCTCCATGACCCACGTTTTTACCTTCAATCCTTTTGCCTTCCTGGATCCTCAAACATGGTAGGATTACTCCTGTCTTGGGGCCTTTGCATGAGCTCTTCTCTCTCCCAGAAGTGTTTTTCCCCTGGTCTTAAACAGCTGGTTCCTTCTTGTTCAGCTCTCAACTAAAATATCTGCTTTTCAAAGAACACTTTCATAATTATCCAAATGAGAGCAGCCACTCAGTAATTTTTCTATCACATTAACTTAATTATTTGCATTGCACTTATCGCAAGCTGATAAATTCCTTTTTTTAAAAAAAAAACTGCCTGATTTTCCTTTCAACGGTGTAAACTTTATGAAAACAAGGACATTTAATACCATGTTCACTGCAGGGTTTCTATTACATAGGAGAGTGCCTGAGATTTAATACATTCTCAATAAATAGTTGTTGAATAAGTGAATGAATATGCTCTTCCGGAAATTCTTTACAGCTCTGATCACTGGTGGTAGTTTTCTCCAGGTTCTCACAATGCTGTGTATGTATTTTTATATCTGTTTCATCATTTCAATAGGATTTGGGAGGGAGAGGTAGATAAATACGCACATTCAGCAGCACTTTATAGAAATCAGAGACAATTTCCCTAAATGTTATCATCATTGCCTTTAAACTTTTTAGTGATATGACCACCACGGTCCACCCTAAAGTAATACGACTTCTGTACACTTCCCAAATTATTATAATCTCAATTCCTGAATAGAAGCAGAGAGCCAGAAAGGAGATTCATACATGAGGAATACCTATAGAATACGTCTTTGTAGTACTTCCTATTTTAGAATTATTAATTTGCATTAAGTGAATACAAAAATAAGCAGACTCTAAAACCCAAGTACAGACCAGAAGAAAAATATGTTAGTAAGAATGCAACCTGCTCCCCACATCTTGTGACCTGAGACATGAGAGTATATTCAGTGATTTCCAGACACTGTATATTATAGTCATAATATTTTTCAAACAGGAATTAATTTTTCTATTTTGCCTCCTTAAGGCATGTATGAATACTATCACTATTATTATAAAATAGAGGACATTAGGACATCAGATATCATAAAGGATATTCTAAGAAGAAAGGACACTTCTTTAAATGAAATACTTTAAGCTTTGTGACAAAGTACTTCAATGTTCTTATTATTCACATTTTGCAATGGACTGGTGGAAAACTTAGTGTTCAGCACTAGTTCTAAGACTAACAAGATTTTCCTGGGACTTAATCTGAAGATGTGAATTTAAGGGTCAACTCTGAACTGTGTGACCATGAATAAATTACTTAACCTACTAGAGACCCAGTTTCTTTATCTTTTTGTATCTGAGTGGAGAAGTTTGGGGCCCAAACAATTATCCTTAAAATATTTTGTAAGCTATAAATATTTTTATAAGTATAACTTATGGATTTGATGTAAAGTGAGAGCTAGAGGGTCATTGGGACTCTAAACTTTTTCACCTGGAAGCTGCTGGAAGTTGCTTTAAACTTAAGACAGGAATGAAGATTTGGAGGAAATACCAGCAGTTTAGTTTTGGACATAAGTTCAAGGTATTTATTAGCCACTCAAGTGGACATGTCAAGTAGGCATTTGGATATAAGAATTTGGAGTAGACGAAAGAGGAATAGCCTGGAGAAACAAATTTATCAATTACTAGCCTGTAGGTGGTTTTAAAAGTCATGAAGCTCGGGGAGACCACCAAGGAAATGAGGTAAACAAAGAAGGAAATAGGTCTCAAGTGTATCCCCTGGGCATGCTACAGTTCTGACATCAGGGAGAAAAGGAAACGAAAAGACACTGAGGAGGAACAGTTTTTGATGTGAGAGGCAATCCAGAAGAGTATAGGGCTTAAAAGTTCTGCAGATACATTAGGTTAGAACACCTGCTTGATGCCCTTTGTATTTCAGGCAAATGATCTCAATATTCATTCGGCCAAACCAAATGTAAAACCAGTTCTTGCCACTGAGTTGCCAGGAATAGACATTAATTTGTAAAGCTGTTTACATAGACAATCCACGTCTATGCACATTAACATGCATTCAAAAAATGGCCCTGCAGTCTTGAACTCTGAGCATTCCAACCTGGGTAATGAGAGAGTAGAGCTGAAATTTAACAAGGTACAGGCGACGATCCTGCTTCAAGGCACGTGGAGGAAGCATCAGTAGCCCATGAGCAGAATCAGTGGATGCGCTAAATGATTGCTTGGGGATTTGGAAATTGAATTCATGCTTTGCCAGTGGTCTAATTGGATAGTATGTAGGTTTAATGAATCAAGCCTCGAGTAGCTTAGCAATGTGTCACACTCTAAATCAACTTAATAAGGACTACGGCAGGTGTGTTCAAATGTTACGAAGTAGTATTTTGCTTTCCTAAAGGAACTCTTTCCATTTGAAAAAGACCAGCTTCTGCCATCTTTTAATAGTGAAACCACCCATCACCATTAAGATAGAATTTCAGAAACTCAATTCATACCAAAATGTTGGGTAACACACTGATGATATAATTTAAAGCAATGCAACCATGAAGCTGCAAGTCAATTACAACATCTTTGTTAAGAGGGAGTGGGAAGAGAATAAAATCTAGGGCGAACACCCACCACATTTTAAGAACTCTTTTTTAAACTTCATTCTTGGTTCCAGCAAAGTCTTGCCTTGAGACAATCAGTTATATATCTTAGCTGTCTGACCCTACTGACACGTCTGACCTCGTCCTTTCCCCAGGTTAAGGACTTGCTGCTTACCTCCCTCAAGGCTGACGGGCAATGCCCTCCAGTGGCCACTGGGGAAAAAGAGCCTGAAAAGAATGCCCCAATGCTACAAAGGATGGTGAGAATTCGAAGCGAAATCTGGTACTGAGCACTGTTGCCAGCGTGTTTCAGCTCGAACCAGTATTCTTTCCTTTCTTTTTTATTTGTTTATTTTGGCAGTCTATCTTCCTGGATATTCTTTCCAAACACTCTTTCTTTTTTGGTATTATTTTCAGACATATAAATGTGTATCTTTTATCCACATGACCTGGGTACAAATTACATCCTTAGGAAGAATTTATGGAGTAACAGGCAAGTAAAGGCAGACAGCGTGAATGCTGTTTTAAGCTCACATAGATCCTAGAGCAAAGCAGAGGATTATTTGAAGAAATTTTTATTCCTGGAGAATTAAGGCAAAAACAGTATTCACAACATTCTTTTCCTAAAATATGTTGCCTAGTGACCAAACGGAATCAATTGTCAATTGATCTGGTGGGAATCTCAATAGATGGTCTGTTTGACTACCCTTTATGAGGAAGAATAACGATGAGTTTGTGAAGCTCTATCTACCAGGGGAAAGGAGTCTGTGGCAAGAAGAAATTGAGAGAGGGAGTGTCTTTCCAAGGACAGGAAAGAGCTATATTAGAGAGAGTAAGAGAGTAATAGAAAGGTTCAATTTAATTTGTTGAAAATGATGATTATTTCATTTAAAAGAAAGGAGTAAGATAGAAACTATAACAGGAATAAAAAAATGCATATATGTTTAAAAGACTTTCTATGTAGTAATGTGTTAATCTTCACAACAAATCCTCTGAGGAAATAAGTATTAATATTTTTCCCCTTTTACATTTGAAAAAAATTAAAGAAAGTTAAGGAATTTGACCAACGTAAAGAAAAGTCCAGGTTCAGGATCCATTCTCTTAAGAAAAGATATTATAACAAATAAGAAAATAAAATAAGAAAGAGAATACAGACATTTAGAAATAAGCAATTTTTTAAAAAAGTAATGTCCCCATATATACTAACCAGCTCAGGCTGCCACAGCATAATACCACAAACCAGGTGGTTTAATCAACAGAAATTCATTTTTTCACAGTTCTGGAGGTTGGCAGTCCCAAATCAGGTGCTGGCTGATTCCATTTCTGGTGAGAGCTCTCTTATTGGTTTATTGACAGCCACTTTCATGCTGTGTACCCACATGGCCTTTCTTCTGTGAGCCTGTGGAAAGAGAGAAAGAGAAAGGGGAAGGGAGGGAGGAAGGGTGGGCAGGTGGAAAGAGTATTTCTTCCTCTTCATACGAGGATACAACTCTCTGGGATTAGGGCCCCACCCTATGGCTTCATTTAGTCTTAATTACCCCTGAAAAGATCCATCACTAAGTACAGTCACATTGGGGATTAAGCCTTCAATACATAAATTTTGGGGGACACAATTCAGCCCATAGTACCATATTTTATCCTATCTAAATGAGATAAAAAGTTAAAAAGGGTTTGTGCTTTGGTGAATGCTGTGAAAGATGTAAGCCTGATGATTCACAGACCTGTACCCCTTGGGCAAAGAATAAAAATAAAATAAAAAAAATAAAAAAATATTCTTTTGGGGGGATATGCACAAGAATGTTTACTGTATCATTAGTCATAGTGGCTAAATAAAATAAATCAAAACTGAAAAACAAAGAGAATGCTCCTTAATGGGGCAATGAATGAACAAATGTGGTGCATCCGTGCTGTGGAATATTATATAGCCATTTAAAAAGGATGAATTAGAGCTTGTTGATGCGAAGGGTTAAAGTTAAATAAATAAGAAGAAGAGGTGTATAAATAAGATAGTCATATTTTTATATAAAACAGTGGCAAATATAATCCTGTATATGTTCTAGTGGGGTTTTTTAAATTGAGGTATAATTGAGCATATAGTATTATATTAGTTTCAGATATACGTCATTCAATAATTATTCCAAAATGATCATCACAATAAGTTTAATTAACATCTACTCATTAAAGAAAATATTATTTATTTATTTATTTATTTATTTATTTATTTATTTTTAATTTGACAGAGAGAGAGAGAGATCACAAGTAGGCAGAAAAGCAGGCAGAGAGAGAGGAGGAAGCAGGCTCCCTGCTGAGCAGGAAGCAGGCTCCGGGGCTCAATCCCAGGACCCTGAGATCATGACCTGAGCCTAAGGCAGAGGCTTTAACCCACTGAGCCACCCAGGCACCCAAGAAAATATTATTTAATGCAATTTGGACAATATATTTAAATTTTATCCAGCATAAGTGACATAATCCAGAATAAATAGGAATAAAAGTCTAGCATTCAATGGGAGAGCAGATTAATTTCTAAAAAGAGTAATCAGCAAAGGAAAGATGGCTAGGCCTTAGATCAAATCTTCAGAAACTGGGCTTCTAGAAGCAGGCTTGTGGAATAACCCTTAAGAAGGTCCTAAGATGCTAAATTAAAATAAAACTTAACCTGAGTAGAGCATCTTAGATTTACTTTCCCCAAATTTTAACTCTTCATTTCCATCTCATCATAAATCACTTTCCAGGGAAAGCTGCCCTTTGTGTTTCTCCCCAAACAGACACTGAGCCTAATATTCAAGTGATCCCAGGAAACACAGAGGTGTGTGGGAGTAAAGTAGGAAATGAAAGAGTGTCAACTAAAGGCACACAGGAAAGCCAGTTACCACTGGGCAAGTGGAGCGAACATGCCAAGGAAATCAAGAACTCTAGTAGAAAGAGCTCATGGGTATGTCTCAGAGATAGGAAGCTGAGGATTATGTCAGGTGCCCATATGTCATTGTTTGAGAGCTGTTTCTGGGACAATAACTATGGCCTTTCCACTTTTGCCTGAGTGTAGATCCACTATGTTCCCACAGTCAGGGAAAAAAAAAAATCCACAGGCAAGCAGTAGCATGTATTCACAGTAAATTTGAGGCAAAACCTTCTCTAAACTGTTGTTCATCACCACTTGATATGTGCAATTTATTTCCAAGTCTTGTTGCTCTGTGTCCTGAAAATCTCTTAAATCTAGCCATGTCTTAACCTGCACGCTCCTACCACCCTAGATCAATCACCATCTCCAGCCCAACCGCCCCACACATTTCCAACAGGCGTTCTTTCCTTCACTGTGCTTTCCTCCAGTTCAGTCTATGCGTGACATCTTGACTGATATTTACACAATATAAATACAATCATGCCATTTCCTTGCTTAAAACTCTGTGGTGTTTCTTCAATGCCATCTGCATGTAAAGTCTGAACTTGTTAGCATGCCTTGGACTTCTTAACATGAACCACAAGATGTACTTCAAGCACCTGCTCTCCACAGACACCCCTTCACATTCACTCCACTTCACGTTATGGCCCCTGAGTGTTCATCGTGTCTGACAAACCTGTTCTTGGCCTAGGAAGGGGAGCTCTGTAATCCTTCTTATGCTCCTCATCCCTCAGAGAAAGCCAACAGAGATAGAGAACATAAGCATATTATTTCCCGAATGAGCTTACTTTAAAGGGATATAAATAATCTCAGCATCTCAATCCCTTTGTAGTGTATCATTACTTCTTATGATGGTAGGAATCTATTCCACAGTTTCTCTGTTGTTTTGTATGCCAGCCCAAAGATCTCTCTACAATTCATTTCTTCTTTTAGGTCTGAGGAAAGTTTTTGCGGAATCTTTTCAGGCAAGCTTATGTTGCAGGGGGTGGGGGGGTGTTACACTTTGAGGGGCAGTCCCTGGTTTGGAAAAATATTTAAAATTAATTTACAGGGGGCGCCTGGGTGGCTCAGTGGGTTAAAGCCTCTGCTTTCGGCTCAGGTCATGATCTCAGGGTCCTGGGATCGAGGCCCGCATCGGGCTCTCTGCTCAGCGGGGAGCCTGCTTCCTCCTCTCTCTCTGCCTGCCTCTCTGCCTACTTGTAATCTCTCTCTCTGTGTCAAATAAATAAATAAAATCTTTAAAAAATTAATTTACAGGAAAAAATACTGGTTGGAATTGAGAGTGTAGTAGATGAGTCACTTCTAAAACACAAAACAGGAGCCTCTGATTCTCTTCCCTGTCTGGACACTAGACCAGCAATGCCTCCTATAAGAGTGCGTGCAAGGGGGCCTTACATGTGGCTGAAGCACAGCATAGTCCTGTTGTTACAAAAAGATTTCTTCTAGCAGGAACAAATTTCTGAGATTGAGGCTTTTGGTTTGGGGAATCCCCAAAAGGTAAAAATTGACCCACATAGGCCAACAAAAAAGGACATTATTTAAATGCTAAGGCCCATATCTAACTCCATAACAGTAAGAGGGATTAGGAGCAGAAGGATGCCCTCTCTCCTATACAAATTCTGAATAGATTCATATTGCGCATGATCTAGTCCCTGGTTATTTCTGAAAATTCATCTCTCACTATGCCCCTTTCTCCCAACCTTCTTTTTTTCCTTCTCTCTTTTTGTAATGTTTCAGGCATACTGAGGTACTCCTAATTCTCTAGAACTTTTCACTGGCTCCTCTGCTACCTAGAAGGACTGTCATTTCCTCTTTCCCTCAGGACTGCTTACTCATTCTCTAAGTTTTACTTCAGATATTGTCATTTTTAGGGAGGCTTCCTGAACTTTCCAAGCCTGGGCTTTGCCTCCTTTGTCCTCTCCTGACTCCTTGAATAACCTTTAATTAAATATATATATATTTATATATATATTATATATATAGAATACATTAGATAATGTGTATATATTAGATATATTATAAATTATATATATTATACATTAGATAATGTTATATATATATATATACACACCCATATATATATATTAATCACACTGTCTTAGAATTGTCTGCTTACTTACCTATTTCGACCACCAGGTAGAAAAATTACTGACAGCTAAGGATTTCCTTTCCTTTTCATTTAAATCCTAAGTGCCTAGCAAAATGCCTGGTACAGAAGATGTTATAATATGAACAATAAAGTTATAAATAAACAAAGATGCTATATTGTATAAGCAAAGTAGAGTTGACATGGCCAATTTCCTTCGCCTTCATCACCTTCCTTATCTTCTTTAATCTTATACCTGGTACCAGCCTTGGTTTTACAGCCTGTCCTCAAACAACAGTTTAAGTCAATCTAAATGTTCTGGTTTCTCAGGTTAAATGATTAGGCAGACTCGTCCATACATCTCACCCTCTCTCACTCTGATCCACATTAGATACGGATTTCACCATGATGTCAAGGAAGAAAAATATGGGTAAGTACAAGGGCAGGAAGGTAGTGACGTGGTCTGAAGCTCAGTGGAAAATCCCATGGGCCCACGGACATGAAGTTTCCATCCTCCACTCTTCCCACTCTGCCAGTTTCATTGACTCAATGACCAAACCCTGTGAACCGTATTCCATAAATGTCACCAGGATCTGAGCTCTTTCCACCTTTACTGCTACTGCCCTAGTTGAAGTTCTTTTCTTATCATCTTTCGCCTACAAGCTTTTGGTCACAGAGTCCCTCTGTCATCCAATCCCTTAATCCTCCCTGTTCCACCCTCCCCCTCATTTCCCATACTGCCGCCAGATTTATCAATTAGAAACAAATATCATTTCATTTCAAAATTTATGTTAGATCATCTTTGCTTACTGAAAAAAAGCTATATAAAGCATTCCACAATTTGCTTCAGAAATAAATGAATATTAATTAATTAATAACATTTATTGTTTCAAATTATTTCTGCTCCTCAGGTACCCACAACTCTTGGTATTTCTGAGGCGGCGCAGTGGGGGGGGGTAATGAAAATTAATTTTTGAAACTGTTTTTTTGCTGAACTATATTTTGCTGTGATACCAAGCATCGGTGTATTTTTTCCAGGGGTATCAAGTTGCAAAGAATTGTAACTTAATTTCTGAATTAATTTTTATTTAGGCGTGCAAGTAGGTCCACAGCACTGTGAAAAAGAAGTTGCGTAACTATTAGGTAGTCTTACATTTCAGGAATCCACCACCAGGGGGAGCTAGATAAAACTTTTTTCTTCTTTTTCCGTACAAAAGCTGTATCAGAAACATGATGTGATTTTCCTGTTTTGAATCCTTCATTTTGGCTCTTCCTTGGTAATTCCAGTAGATTCATCTCAGTAAAGGTGGTAACCTGCTCTATTTGGGGGATTTCTTCAATTTTCTCGGTTTTCCCTAAGTCCTCCTACAACTCTGTAATGTTAAAATTTGAAACTGTGTATGTCAGAAATTTAAGCTAAGGCTTCTTCCTGTTATGATAAAACAAACAGAAAACAAAACAAACACTCAAGGACTGATAACTGCTTTGTCAAAGATTTTAGTCTAAATTTTCTCTACTGGAAACTAGGACCAGCCCAATCTATTAACTACCCATGCAAATTAGTGGTTTTGAGTGGGGAAAAAGCTAGCATGGTTTTCTAGCCCAGGATGGTATCCAGGACCAGAAGAAACACAGGGGAAGTCTAATCCCAAGTCCTAGGAAAATTCTGGGATATAAAGTTCACAATGCCTCATATAATTTCCATGCAAGAAAGCTGAAGTAGGTCGTATGCAGGCTTTCAGTAGGGGACGCTGGAGAGTAAGTGAAATAGGTAGGACATTGTGTGAAGAGGATCCTGGGCATAGGGTCAGGTAGACTTTAGACTCATACCCATGAAACCAAAAATATAAGGGATCTTGGAAATCTGTTAATGCAGTGTCTTCACAATAAATTATGAGATAATGACTTCACACAGTTTGCTAAAGAGGTAAAGGTAGCGGAGAGAGAATTGAGTGACTGGGGCTCTAGTACTTTGTCCAATTCAATCTAAGGTGATACTATTTGTTTAATTTAGTATATTTCCATTAAAGATTTCCCTTTGGGGAAAAGCATCATATATATAAATATATATAATTATATATGCAGTATATATAATCATTAAATATATTATGTATAATTATCATTATATATATTTTATATATGAATATAAGAATTGATGATTTTTGAAAGAAGAGAAAAAGACCAGAGAAGGGAGAAATAATGGTTCCAAACTTCAGTGTTGACCCACTTCTTACCAAGGATAGCTTGCTAATGCCCAATTTATATTTTTACGGTACTGTAGAGGTTTTTCAAAATATTTTATTTATTTATTTGAGAGAGAGAGTATGTGTGCCCGTGTGCAAGTGAGGGAAGGGGCAGAGGGAGAGGGAGAAGCAGACTCCCCTCCTTCTCAGGACTGGATCCCAGGACCCTGGAATCATGACCTAAGCAGAAGGCAGACACTTAACTGACTGAGCCACCCAGGTGTCCCAGCACTTTAGAGTTTTAAAAAGTTTTCACATTCACATCTTATTTAAAACCCATAACTCTTGGTATGCATCCTAATTTATCTCTTTTTTCAAGTTTTTTAGAAGTATGATTGGCAAATAACAATTATACATACTAAATATGTACATTATGTTTTGATATGCATATATAATTTGAAATGATCACCATAATCAGACCAATGAACATATCCATCACCTCACATAGTTACTCTCTGCATGTGTGTGTGGTAAGAACACTTGGGATTTACTCTCTTGGCAAATTTCAAGTGTAAGGTACGCTATTATTAATTACAGTCATCATGCTATACATCAGACCTCCATAACTGATTTATTTTATAACCAAAAGTTTGTACCTTTGACCAACATTTGATATGAATTATTTTTTGTGTATCTGTTGGCCATTTGCATATATTCTTTGGAATAATGTGTATTTGGATTATTTGCTCATTTTTTAATTGGGTTATTTGGGGGTTTTTTTGTTTGTTTTTATTTTTTGTTACTGAAATATCTGATTTCCTTATGTAATTTGGATACTTGCCCCCTTTCAGATATACAGTTTGGAAATATTTTCTAATATTCCATAGCTTGCCTTTTCACTCTGTGATTTTTTTTTAAGATTTTATTTATTTATTTGACAGAGAGAGACAGAGAGAGAGAGATCACAAGTAGGCAGAGAGGCAGGCAGAGAGGGAGAGTCGGAAGCAGGCTCCCTGCTGAGCAGAGAGCCACATGCAGGTCTTGATCCCAAGACCCTGAGATCATGACCTGAGCCGAAGGCAGAGGCTTTAACCCACTGAGCCACCCAGGCGTCCTGATCGTATGATTTTTAACCTTCCTTTTTAAAATATGTGTGTCTCATTTACTGATTCACTCTCATTACTCATTATCAGTCTGTTCAGATTTTATATTTTTCATGATTCAGTCCTGGTAGCTTGTATGTTTCTAGGAATTTACCCATTTCTTCTAAGTTACCAATTTGTTGATGTATAATTATTTATAGTAGTCTCTTATGATTCTTTGTATTTCTGTAATATCAGCTGCAGTGTCAGTTTTTGCTTGGTTCATTTAGCTAAAGGTTTACCTACTTTTTTTATCTTTTCAAGAAACCAATTGTTAGTTTCATCAATCTTTTCTATTGTTATTCCATCTCTATTTCATTTATTTTGAATCTGATCTGTGTTATTTTTTTCTGCTGCTAATTTTAGGCTTAGTTTGTTCCTCTTTTTCTACTTCCATAAGATGTGAATTTAAGTTGTTTATTTGAGCTTTTTCTTTTTTCTTAAAGTACAAGTTTATTGCCATAAAGTTCCCTCTTAGCACTGCTATTACTGAATTTCATAGTTTGGTAAGTTGTGTTTCCACTTTCATTTGTTTCAAAATTTTTATTTCTTTTGATTTCTCTTTTGATTTCTTCTTTGACTACTTGGTTGTTTAGGAGTTGAATTGGTAATTTCCACATATTTGTGCAATTTTCAGTTTTCTTTCTATTATTGATTTCTAGGTTCATAACACTGTGGTCAGAAAAGATGCTCATATGATTTCAATCTTCTTTAATATATCCAAACTTGTTTTGTGGTCTAACATGCTCTATCTTGGAGAGTTTTCTGAGTACACTCGAGAATATATAGTCTGCTGCTATTGGATGAAATGTCCTGTATACGCCGCTTAAGTCCATTTGGTCTAAAGTGTTAAGTCTAAAATGTCAAACCTAGTATTTCCTTATTAATTTTCTATATGGATGATATATCCATTGCTGAAATTTTGGTATTGAATTCCCCTACTATTATTGTACTGCTATTTATTTCTCCCTTCAGTTCTGCTAATATTTGGCTTATATATTTAGGTGCTCTGATGTTCAGTACATATATATTTAAAATTGTTATATTCTCTTAATAAGTCGATCCTTTTATAATTATATAATTACCTTATTCATCGTATCTTCTTTGTCCCTCATTATAGTTTTTGAACTGAAGTCTTATCTGGTATAGTTATATCCATTCCTGCTCTCTTTTGGTTAGAATTTGCATGAAACATCTTTTTTCTATATCTATGTGTGTCCTTAAAGTTGAAGTGAGTTTCCTGTAGGCAGTACATAATTGGGTCCTGTTATGGTATCCATTTAACCACTTTCTGTCTTTTGATTACAGAGTTTAATGTTTGGGTGGCTCAGTCAGTTAAGCATCTGCCTTAGGCTCAGGTCCTGATCTCAGGTCCCTTTGATCAGGTCCCACACTGGGCTCTGCTCCACGAGGAGTCTCCTCCTCCCTTTCCTTCTGCCCTTCACTCCACTCTGTGCTGTCTCTTGTGTGCTCCCTCTCTTGAATGAATGAATAAGTAAGATCTTAAAAAAAAAAGATTATTGGTAGGTAAGTACTTACTATTATTATTTTATTGTTTTCTCGTTGTGATTTTTTTGTTTCCTTCTTCTCTTGCTATCTTCTTTTGTAATTTGATTATCTCATTAGTGGTTTTGGTTGCTTTATCTTATGTGTACTTATTATAAATTTTTTGCTTTGTGGTTGCCATGAGACATAAATAAAATATCTTATAACTGTCTATTTTAAGCTGATAACAACTTAACTTTAATTGCATTCAAAAATTTATCCCTTTTCTCTACCATTTTATGTTATTGATGTCACAATTTACATATTTTTATATGATATATCCATTAACAAATTATCACAGCTATTAGTTGTTCTTAATACATTGTTACTATTCTTCATACCAGAGTTAAATGACTGACACTCCACAATTACAGTATTAGAGAGAGTATTCTGAATTTGATTATATACTAACTTCTATCAGTGAGTTTTTTACTTTCGTATTTCCATTTATTAATTACTTTCTTTTTGTTTCAACTTGAAGAGCTTCCTTTAGCATTTTTTGCAAGGCAAGTCTAGTGGTGACGGACTCTTTTAGATTTGTTTGTCCTGGAAAGCCTTTATTTCTCCTTCATGGCTAAATGACAGCATTATTGGGTATATAAATCTCGAGTGTCAGGTTTTTGTTGTTGTTATTTTTGTTGTTATTGTTTTAACACTTTGAATATATCATTTACTCTCTTTTGGCCTATATGGCTCCTGCTGATAAATTTGCTGATAGTCTTATGGGGGTTCCTTGTATGTACTGATTCTTTTTTCTCTTGTTCCTTTCAAAATTCTCCCTTTGTCTTTGATTTTTGATAGCTTGATTATAATGTAACTTGGTGACATTTTCTTTGGGTTGAACCTGTTTGGAGATCCTTGGATTCCTTATACCTGGATATCTATATCTCTCCCCAGTTTGGGAAGTTTTTAGCCATCATTTCTTAAATAAGTTTTCTGCCCCTTTTTATTTCTTCTCCTTCTGGTATTCCTCTGGTGTGTGTTTCGTCTTCCTGATGGTGTTCTCTAACTGCTACACTACTGCTCTAGTAGTAGCTCTGGTGTCCCAGGTGTGGGCACTCACGGAACAGCTGTGAAGCCAGCATCTGAAGTAGGATATGTCCAGAGTGAGTGTAATTCCAGAGCCAGGATCTGGAATATGGCTATGTATGGAGTGGCCATATCTCTGGAGTCCAGGAAGTATTGCGGTTGGCATGAAGGGCATCCCAGGCCCATGGTAGGCAACAGTGGTTTCTTCTTAGGAGCCACAACATTATCCCCTTCTTGCGGTGAGGGTAGGGGGTCTAAGGCAGAGAGGGTTATTGCTTACTTCAAAGACAAAAGCTGCTGATGTCCTCTGTGGAGGAGGTCACTGAGTTCTGTGCTGATAAACACCACTGAACCCTCCATTGTGAACGCTACAAGGAGTCCCTGGCTGTTAGAGGGTCTTTTCAGGTACTTAATGGCAAAGATCGCTGTGGTTCCCATAGAGGAGACCACTAAGGGTCATGGTACCATCTGCTGCCTTCTTTGTTCCTAGCCATCTCTGGGTGTCTTAGCTATGCTGATCTCTGCAGCAATCCTTTCTTTATGGTTATTCTCTGTTTCTTGTTCTATTTTGTTTGCTTCAATATGTTCTGCTGGTTTTTAATTGGCCCTCCCAAGGCTAACTGCACTTGCAAGAAGATGTCCAATTTTTTTTTTTCTTGTGGGGAGACAAAGGCTAGTATTACATACTCCACCATCTTGCTGTCATCACCACTATCTTATTTTCCTCTGTCTTATATTTTATAATTATTGGGCTTGTCCTATCTCTCACTCTTACTAGTTTTTACATCAATCTTTAATTTATGTATTTTCTGTTTATCCCTAGTACAGTTCCTTGCTCACAGTAGACCTCATGAACATTTGTAGAATATAAAATGTGCTTGGGCTATAGTAGGCACTCAAAAAATGTTTGCATATAATTGGTTTGGATAAAGCATTATGATGTACAGCAAAGCATGTCCTTTAGCCTTCAGCAGCAAGAGTCATTTTTTTTAATCTCCTAAAGCTGGCTTAGCTAATATACCTGCTCTAAATGTTCACTTGCATATTGGAATAGGGAGTCTATTCCTGGAACAAACTAAATTCATAGGCTCTGTGAGGGCAATAGCTTTGCCTAGAGCACCTCACTGACATTTATTCACAGAAGGAAACCACCCTAGCATCAGAATGAGCTGAGCAAGCTGTAGGTGTTGCAAATTAGGACTCCAGTTGGGAAACCCACATAGCACACACCAACAAAAAACCCTCCAGCTAGTCTTAAGCTAAATGCACAGATGTGTGGGGGGGATTCCTTAAATAGCTGGGGTGGGTTGTAAGTTTAGACTATGGTATCTCAACTGTGTGCTATGGGGGTGTGGAGAGGGAAAGAAAATTAAAACAGAATTGCAGGACATTTTAAGTTGGAATATGGTAGGAATAACTAGATACACAATATTTCGAGAATATGATACTTCCCATGACTTAACTTTTAAACAGATGGATAGGTACGTGTGGGCACATGCAGACACACACCCACACACACTAGGTTTATTTGGATTTCCAATGCAAAAGAAGAGGAAAGAAGCCACAAAAGTACATGCAATTGGAAGTTAAAACAGTGCATTCTTTTTTTTTTTTCTTTCTTTCTTTAAGAGGAAAACTTGATGTATAGTGCTCTATCTGGGACTTAAGACATATATGAAGAAAACAAGATCCACCCCTCTCTCCTTTGCTCCCTATCCCCTAATTGCATAATTGATCCTGCTTGTCATGCACTCTTCAGTATTGCCAAATTAGACTCTTTGGTTCCCAGAGGAGTAAACACTTTTACCAGGGCCACAGTAAGACTTCTCATGAACTTCAAATTGCATCTACTGTTTTCTTTTGGCTCCTATCATCAGCGGATCAATAGGTAAAGTAAGAAATTGATATAATAAGAATGCAATAATCCAAAATTATCAGAAGTTGATGTTTCCTGTCACCTAATGCAAGCAAGAAGGTGTATACTGGAACTGCCATGTTGTTTCTATACCCAATAATAATTACTGGGTAACACCAGTAAACACCGTTGAAGAAGGCAAATAAGGCCTCGACCAGGAAAGCAACTCAGACTACCCAGCATGCTAGCCAAGGAAAACGAAACCCTAGAATGAATAGTTGTAGAGTAGGAAAATGATGACTAATAACAATTACAGCTCACTACTACTTCAAGGACTGGAGTATATTTGAGTATCTTGCCTTAAATCTTAACATCTAAGTGGCATTAAGTAAAGCTTGGAAGTCACCCCTCAACCCCCCAAACAAGTAAAAAGATGAACAGATTGAAAAATCAACAACTCTTCTTAGATCCACATGAGAAGCAAGGACACAGGGAAACCTACTGCCCCAAAGATTGGAGAGAGTGACTGGTGTATACAGGGAGGTGCAGCTCAGCAGAGCAGAGGCTCATAAATACAGACTACCCACAGAACCAGTGCCAGTGTGGGAGACCTGAACTGTGACTGATGAGTTGCTGAAGGCTCTGACAACCCTGAGATGTCTCCGTGTAGACAATTATTGTGTTAAAAACTCCAGGGAGCCACGTTTAGGTGGGTCAACACAATATTGTGAGATTTACCTCCAGGAGTCTGATCTGGTTTTCATAGTAAATATAGAGGAAACATTTCTTGGGGCTTCTAGCAGGGGGGAAGAGGAAAGGAATCATTTTGGAATATGCTAGAGCACTCTGCCCTTCTTAAGGACTGCCCTTGGGGGGAATTAGTAAACCAGAGCCCAACCTGCTGGGGTATCATCAGAGCGTACTGACCTGGGAAAGGGAAATGACTAACCCACTCTAATTCCACTCTAGCTTGTGTTCCACTTAAGGCAGAGGAAAAAAACTGAGAAACACTTGTAGAGTAACACTTATAACCTGGTAGGTAAAAGAAACGATACCTCATCATAAGACTGTAGAACACTTCCCCTCCTCCCACACCTCACCACCTATTTACTAAAGGCTTACTTATAACAGTTCCTTTTACTTGGAATGTCATGGCAGTCTATAAAGAAAGAATTGCAAGGCATACCAAAAGGCAAAAGAAACAACTTGAAAAAAACATCAGAAGCAGACATGGAAAGGATGTTGGAATTTTTAGGCCAGGAATTTTTAATGACTGTTTAACATGCTAAGGGCTCTAATGGACAAAATAGGCAACATGCAAAAGAAGATCCAAGATGTAAGCAGAGACATGGAAATCCAAAGAAATGACCAAAAAGAAATGCCAGAGATAAAGAAAAAATACTGTGAATAGAAATGATGACTACATTCAATGGATCTCTAAGCCCGAGGCTATATCAATAAATAAACATAAAAATACCCTCAGAAAATAAAGTCTTTAAAAAATATATCATATGCATTTATTTTATCTGTACCCATGTTTCCTTTTTGGAAACTTAACTGCTATGAGGTACAGAAAAATTGAAGAAATAGGGGCACACAGGTGTGACTTTTACTGACAGCAACTTCCTTAGAACCAAACCTAGTAGATATTTTGCAGTCTTTAATTTGCTTGTTTCTAAGGATCAACCTTTCTGGAAGAACGATTGTCCTTCGGCCTTTGGAATACCACATTCTCTTGGGGTTTTTTGTTTGTTTATTTATTTGTTTGTTTGTTGTTTGTTTGTTTTTCCTATTTCTATGACCCTTTATTCTTACTCTTCCTGGTTCTTTCTTCTTTTACTAAACCTGTAAAAGGTGGATTAAAATATAGCTTAATATGAAGTAGTCTTTCATTTTTTTTTCAACTCCAGACTTGCATTTTAAGTAATCTAATTTTTACCCATGGATTCAGTTCCCACTGAATACGATGATTCATTGTACATTAACCCAAAGCTTTCATCTGTACTCTAGAATCTTAATCTAACTGCCGACTTGATATTTCTACTTGGGTATATCAAAGTTATCCCAAGCTCATCATCCTTAACATTGAACTAATGATTCTTTCAACCAAGTTAAAACAAAACCACAATAACTCAAAGCAAACGAAGAAACACAAAAATCTCAAGCCCTGTTTTATCAGTGTTTAATAGTGTTCCTTATCTTGAAGAAAGGTGACGTCACTCATTCAGTTATGCAGAATAAGTAAGGTTTATCCTGACATTAATTAATTTGACCTCTTGTGTGCCTGATATAGTTTTATATGTTTAGGATTACATCATTAAATAAAACAGACACACACAGATTCCTCTGCACGTGAAGGGAAACACTCTTCTCCTTTCGCACCCATTTCCATCTGGTTCTAACACTTTACCACCTAGTCATTCCTTAAATCTGTGCTCTTTTTTCAATATAAATACTAGGTAGTCTAAGCTATTATCAATTCTCATTTGTACCTTACTAGAATGGTCCATAACTGGTCTCCTTCTTCTATTTGTATCCTTTTCTATAAACACTCTTCTTATGGCCAGGATATTCTTCACAAAATAGTACTATCATCTCTTTTCTTTGTTAAAAAATCCTTTCATAGTTCTCCATTATTCTCAAGCTGAAAACCAAGATACTTACCAAAGTTTATAAGGCTCTGCATGATCTGGGCACAGCTAATTCCTGCAGCCAAAGTTTTTCCTCACTTTTTTTGCTCTTGCCACACTCACATTTTCACTTGTGTCCTTGAGAACACAGCATCCCTTCCCACCAAAGCTTCTGCATGTGCTGTTCCTCCTGTTGGAAAGGCAGGTCAACTCCATCCCCACCCCTCTTCTACAAATTAACTCATTGGAATCGATAACTGAAGTTAATTGCAGCAAGGTTAGGGAAGTGGTCTCTGAGTCCCTACACTAGTAATATTTAACTTCATAAGAATATGCACTTTCTCTTTTGAAGTACTTGAAGCAATTATCATCATATTATGTCATAACAAATCAAAATAAGAATGAAGGGAAATCAGCTTTCAGTAAGACAGAATAGAGGGTAGCAATCTGGCCCCTAACAGGTTACAATTATAAACATGGAACAAAATAAGAAAAAACAGTAGAAAGCACTGAAGAATGACAAAAAATAGACAAACTGAAGGGGAGTCTATTCTTTAAAGAAGGGTGAACACATTAATGTCCCTTTTTGTCTGAAGAAATGTTCCAGTTTGCACACCATATTGCAGCTGGAATTTGTGCACAAAGCCATGATTTGAAGAGAAAGGGATAGGAGTTTGAATGATACTGTCTTGCCTGAAAAAGGAATTGGGGAATTCTGAGAAAGAAAGATCCAGAGAGGAAGAACTACAAAATACACATATTACTCCACCTAAGTCCTTGACTGACCCCTGAATTACATAAATGCAGGATGGAATCCAGACAGCTAAAAGGAAAGCAATAGCCAGTAGGATGAAAGAACTAAGCAGAGATTTCACCTGTTGCCAAAGACAGGAGAAAGGAGTTTGAATTTTGACACATGAATTTTACTTTTGTCTGCTAGAAAAAAAAATCATTATATTTCACTGGAAGATAAGAGCATGAAGTGTCTCCACAACATATTAAGAAAATGTCCAGTAGAGGGATGCCTGGTGGTTCAGTTGGTCAAGCGACTGCCTTCAGCTCAGATCATGATTCCAGGGTCCTGGGACCAAGCCCCACATCGGGCTTCCTGGTCAGCTGAGAGCCTACTTCTCTCTCTCCCTCTGCTGCCACTCTGTTTACTTGTGCTCTCCCTCTCTCTCTCTCTCTCTCTCTCTCTCTCTCTCTCTCTCTGTCAAATAAATAAATAAAATCTTTAAAAACTAAAAAGAAAAGAAAATGTCCAGTATAATATAAAAAGTAATGAGACACGAAAAAACAAAAATGTGATCGATAGTTTAGAAAAATACAATACAGACTATAAGATGATCCAATGTTAGAATTAACAGACAAAAACTTTCAGATATTGTATTATAAATATGTTCAAGTATTTAAAGGAAAATACAGCTATAATGAATGAACAATGGTGAATATTGGCAGAGAAATAGATCCTTAAAGGAAAAACTAAATGGAAATTCTAGACCTAACATTTACAGTATCTGAAATGAAAAATCACTCCTGAATTTTTGAACTTAAGAGCAGGTTGGAGGTGGCAAAATAATGTGTAAGTAAACTTGAAGATAAATCAATAGAAAATCCCTAGTCTGAAGAACAAAGAGAAAAAAATAATAAAAAAAGGAACAGAATTTCAGTGATCTGTAAGACCATAACAGATAGTGTAACATATGTGTAATTGAAATCTCATAAAATGAAGTAAAGGAGAATTGAATAGAAAGTATTTTGAAATAATGATGGCCGAAAATTCCTAAGTTTGCTAAAAAAAATATAACTTATTAAGTCCAAGAGAAATCATCCAATCAATTCAAAAGAAGTTAGCAAACCTCGATGATGATAGAAACAAGGAAAGCACACATAGTTATCTTATATTCAAACTACTATAAATCAAAGATAAGGGGGAACTTTGAATGTAGACAAAGAATAGCAACCCACTGCAGAACAAAACAAATATAGCAGACTTCTTAGCAAAAACATAGGAAACTGGAAGAGAAAACCTTCTGGAATGATGGAGATATTCTCTATCATCATAATGGGAGTGATTATACAATTATACAAATATATGGTGCACCCATGTGGCTCAGTCTATTAGGCATCAGACTCTTGGTTTCGGCTCAGGTCATGATCTTGGGTCCTGGGATTGAGTCCCATGTCAAACTCTGTACTCAGTGCAGAGTCTATTTGTCCCTCTCCTTCCCATTCTGCTCCTCCCCTCACTCGAGCTTTCTCTCTCAAATAAATAAACAAATAAAATCTTTTAAAAATATATATGTACATCTATATACGTACATATGTCACCAATGTATTCCCATAATGTGTGAATTTTAGCTTATGTAAATTGTATCAAAATAAACTTAGTTTTAATGAGTACAAGGAGAAAGACATATTGTATGGAAAATAGCAGGAGTATAAATGGCTACTGACTTCTCACCAGAAATCTTTAAAGTGTCACACTTGAACAAAACAGAAGTATTTACATTGAGTTCTATAGTCAGCAAAAATATCTTTCAAAATAAAAACATTTTCAGACAGACAAAATTGGAGAGAATTTGTTTCCAGCTGACCTGCACTATAAAAACTTTTCAAAATGCTAATTGAAATTATTCAGGCTAAAAAAATAAATACCAGATGGAACTCTGTATCAGCAGGAAAAAATGAAGAACATGAGAATAGATAAATATCTGGGCAAATATAAAAATACTTCCTAGAAAAGTATCTTATTTTCACATGTAGTTTTAAATTTGAAACAGTGTTAACTATTTAGAATAAAATAATAATATATTATGATGTATATAATATGTAGAAGTCAAATATGAAACAACTAGAGTATAACAGGTGAGAAGGGCTGAAAATGGCATCATATTGTTTCAGATCCCGTGAAGTAAAACTATAATATTGTTTGAAGGTAAATTGAATACTTAAAAATGTTTATTATAATCTCTAGAGCAACTATTAAAAAACAGCATGAACTAGTTTAGTTAAAAAGCCAGTTCGGAGGGTGGTGAAAAGGGATACTAAATACAATGATTTACTACCCCCCCCAAAAAAAATCCAGGTAGGAAAGAAAGGCTACAGGAATAATGAATAAATAGAGTAAGCGGAAATTTAAATCATATCAATAGTGACATTAAATAAAAATGAACTAAACACTTCAATTAAAAGACAAAGATTTTCAAGCTGAATTAAATAAAAATAAACAGAAAAACCCAACAACGACCACATGCTATTTACAAAAATTATACTTTAAACACAGAGCACAGGCTAGTTGAAAATAATAGGGTAAAAAAAAGTATGTCATGCAATAGTAAACACGAGAAAGCAGGTGTGGATATGTTTATACCAGATGAAGTAGACTTAAAAATATAAAGTGTTGCTCTATATAAAGAGGGATGTTTTATAATAATAGGAAAAGTTATTTAAGAAGATGATAATCCCAAATACATCTGCACACTATAAGAAAGAGACAGAGCCCTTACTTCCTCCAGATGTCAACATAACTTGAAGCCAGTCTGTAAAATTCTATAGCTATATATTTATCATGAAAGACTTTGGTCTTAGATTAAAGCCAAGATTTAGGACAGCAGAGTGGAGAGAAATAAGTATTATGCATCTACACCCTTGTTTACATTATTATACCATTAGTCATATCTCACTGGGTCCTGTCTTACCACTAACCTTCCAGTTATAAGTGAATCAATGGAATTTCTTACTGTTTTAGTCAATCTTTTGCAAATTTCTAGTATTTGTAGTTAAAGATGTCCTATGTGAAATAGTGAAACATGAACATACAATTGTTAAATAAATAAAATAAACATTATCCTGCAAATGAATTAGAAAATCAGTTCCTGGGGCATTTGGTTGATTCAGTCAGTTAAGCATCTGCCTTTGGCTCAGGTCATGATCCCAGGATCCTGGGATTGAGCCCCACATCAGGCTCCCTGATTTGCAGGAGTCTGCTTCTTCCTCTCACTCTGCCTGCTGTTCCCCGTGCTTGCGCTCACACTTTCTCTCTGTGTCAGATAAAGAAACAAGAGAAGAGAAGAGAAGAGAAGAGAAGAGAAGAGAAGAGAAGAGAAGAGAAGAGAAGAGAAGAGAAGAGAAGAAGAGAAGAGAAGAGAAAAAGAAAAAAGAAAAGAAAATCATTTCCTATAAGCATATTCAGAGGAATGTGAGACTCTTGGGGTCACCTACTGGAACAAAATTCATACCGGGAAGCAGTTCGCTTTTTATAGGATCCCAGGATCATGTAGATCTACTGGGAAGAATATAGATTTTATGATGATCAAAGATGACATTTTAGAATCCTCCTTTTGGATATTTTCTTTGCAACTAAACCATTTGCAGATGTATCTTCATGCAGACAGAGACATATTATTAAACCCCTATTCGTTCTTCAAATCAACACTCTGGTATCCTTGCTCTGAATAAACCTCTCTTACTATGTCCAGCAGGAATTAATTCTTTTTTCCATGCACCTGCTTCATCTTCTATCCTTGTATTTGTTACTCAGTATTGTAATTCTTTTTTTTTCCACTTATCAACTCAACCAATTAATATGTTACTTGAAAGTAAAGTTCATGCTTTATGCATCTTCAAATTCACCATATCTGGTTTAGTACCTGCTGGAATGAACTAAATGTTCATTGAAATAAATCAAATCAAATGAGGTTAAATCAAATCAAATCAGATTTTTATATTTGTACCAATATTGATCATTTTTCAAACCTACTATTAGAATTTCTTAGACCTACATGTATATGTGTAGAGTTAAAATTTTTATTTTTAATTTTTTCAAGTTTTATTTAAATTCCAGTTAGTTAGCATACAATATAATATTAGTTTCAGAGGTAGAATTTAGTGATTCAACACTTAACATGCAACACCTGGTGCTCATCACAAGTGCCCTCTTTAATCCCCATCACCTATTTAACCAACTCCCTCACCCACCTTCCTTCTGGTAACCAACTGTTCTCTGTAGTTAAGAGTCTGTTTCCTGATTTTCCTCTCTCCCCCACTGTCAATGTTTGTTTATTTTGTTTTTAAAATTCTACATATGAGTGAAATCATATGGTATTCATCTCTTTCTGATTTATTTCACTTAGCATTATATTCTCTAGCTCCAACCACATTGTTGCAAATGACAAGATTTTATTTTGTTTTATGGCTGAGTAATATTCGTGTGTGTGTGTGTGTGTGTGTGTGTGTGTGTGTGTGTCCTCTTCTTTATCCATTCATCAGTCAATGGACTTTGGGGCTCTTTCCATAATTTAGCTATTGTTAATAATGCTGCTAATGAACATCAGGGTGCATTCGTATTTTTGTATCCTTTGGGTAAATATCTTCTACTACAATTACTGGAATGTAGGGTGGTTCTACTTTCAAATTTTGGTGGAAACTCATCCTGTTTTCCAAAATGGCTGCAACACTTTGCATTCCCACCAACAGTGCAGGAGGGTTCCCCTTTCTCTGCAGCATCATAAATACCTGTTGTTTCCTGTGTTGTTGATTTTATCCATTCTGACCAGTGTGAGGTGACATCTCATTGTTGTTTTAATTTGTATTTCCCTAATATGAGTAATGTTGAGCATCTTTTCATGTGTCTGTTAGCCATCTATAGATTTTCTTTGGGAAAAAAAGTCTCTTCATGTTTTCTGCTCATTTTTAAATGGATTATTATTTTTTCTGTATGTTGAATTTGGTAAGATCTTTATATAATTTGGATACTAATCCCTTATCAGATATGTCATTTGCAAATATCTTCTCCCATTCCATAGGTTTTCTTTTAGTTTTGTTGATTGTTTCCTTCACAGTACAAAGAAGATTTTTTTATTTTTATGAAATCCCAATAGTTCATATTTGCTCTTGTTTCCCTTGCCTTTGAAGACATGTCTAGCTATGGCTGAGGTCAAAGAGGTTGCTGCCTATGTTCTCCTCTAGGATTTTAATGGTTTCCTGTCTCATATTTAGGTCTTTCATCTATTTTGAGTTTATTTTTGTGAATGATTTAAGAAAGTGGTCCAGTTTCATTCTTTGGACGTGACTGTCCAATTTTCCCAAAACCATTTGTTGAAGAGATTGTCTTTTTTTCCAGTGGATATTCTTTCCTGCTTTGTCAAAGATTAATTGACCATATAGTTGCAGGTTCATTTCTGGGTTTTCTGTCTGTTCTATTGATGTATGTGTGTATTTTTGTACCAGTACCACACTGTCTTGATCACTACAGCTTGGTAATATAACTTGAAGTCTGGAATTGTGATGCCTCCAGCTTTGCTTTTCTTTTTCAAGATTGTTTTGGCTATTCAGCGTCTTTTGTGATTCCATACAAATTTTAGGATTGTTTGTTCTAGCTCTATGAAAGATCCTGTTGGTATTTTGATAAGAATTGCATTAAATATTTAGAGTGCTTTAATATAGACATTTTAATAATCTTTGTTCTTCCAGTCCATGAGCATGAAATGTTTTCCCATTTCTTTGTGTCATCTTCAATTTCTAACATCAGCGTTTTATAGTTTTCAGAGTATAGGTCTTTTACTTCTTTGGTTTTGGCTTATTCCTAGGTATCCTATGGGTTTTGGTGCAATTGTAAATAGGATTTATCCTTTGATTTCTCTTTCTGCTGCTTCATCATTGGTGTATAGAAATGCAACAGATTTCTGTATGTTGATTTTGTACCCTGTGACTTTACTGAATTCATGTATCAAGTTCTAACAATTTTTTAGTGAAGGTTTTTGGGTTTTCCATGTAGAGTATCATGCCATCAGCAAATAGTGAAAGTTTGACTTCTTTCTTGCCAATATGGATGCAATTTATTTCTTTGTGTTGTCTGGTGAGACTAGGACTTCCAGTCTATATTAAATAACAGTGGTGAGAGTGGACTTCCCTACCTTGTTCCTGACCATAGAAACCAATGTTTCCCCACTGAGGATAGTATTAGCTGTAGTGGGGGGGGGTGTATATGCCTTTAGTATACTGAGGTATAATCTCTCAATCCCTACTTTGTTGAGGGTTTTTATCATGAATGGATGTTCTTATCCTTTTTTTTTTAAGATTTTTTTTTTATTTGACAGAGAGAGAGAGATCACAAGTAGGCAGAGAGGCAGGCAGAGAGAGAGGAGGAAGCAGGTTCCCTACTGAGCAGGGAACCCGATGCGGGCCTCCATCCCAGGACCCTGAGATCATGATCTGAGCCGAAGGCAGAGGCTTTAACCCACTGAGCCACCCAGGTGCCCTCTGACTGTTTTTTACTCTTTTATCTCTGTGGTAAGGGCCCCTCTGAAGTCTTCCATTCTTTCCTCAAGTGTAGCAAGTATCTTATGATTGTTGCTTTAAGTTCTCCACCACTTTTATCTGTTTTGATTCGATCTCTGGCCATGACCTTATCTTGTTGTTTCATTTGGGATGAATTCCCCCATCTTGGCATTTTGTCTAAGAAGTGTCTGTCTTCTCTGTATTAGACATCCTATTATGTTTCCTGCTCATGAAAGTAATGGCTTTAGGAAGAAGCAGTCATATCGTTTCCAGTGCCTGGTGCTTCGGGGAGTGTGTCTGGTGGGTGCTGAGTGCACTCTGCTGCTGTGTTTTGGCTGTTCTATCCTTCAGGCCAGTTGTCTTCAGAGGCTCTCTCCCTGCCTGCAGTGAGGAGTGTTTGGACCTAAGCCAGAGTGTGACAAGTTTTAGCTAGGTATGTTTTGGTCTGCTTGTTAAATGAGACCTGATACTACTTCAGCTGAAGCCTTGCTGAGCTCTCTGGTTGGGAGATGTGGTGTGGGCTGGTGCTTTTGCTGGTCTTCTGGGGAAGGAGCCCACCATGCTCGAACTGAGGCAAATGTACCCTAGAAGGGCAATACCACCAGAACATAGCAGGTATGGGACCCTTCACAGGTTAGGCAGCCTGTGTCAGTGCTGTGCTGTTTATGGCATGTAGGTGGCTCTGTGTTTATGCTGAAGGGCAGGGAGGGAAATGGCACCAGCCAGCTCTTTTGTCCCCATAGAGGTGTCTTTGTGCTTGCTTCTCCCAGGGAAGCACTCTAAGAAGAGCCAACAAATTCTGCCCATGCATCTCAGGCACTTTTCAGATTTTCAGATCGCTGCTTTCACTCTGTCTGACTCAGGGTTGCCTGCCACCTTCTCTCCAGGAGCAGTGCAGTGCCCTCTGTCTTCTACCCCAGCCAAGCCTGATGACTTTTAAAATTCCAGGCTCTAAGGATGTGGTGTAGGCAGGAGCCTGTGCTGGCAGGGGCGGGAGGGTCTCACTGCACTGGGACAGATACAGTTTTGACTGAGAAGGACAGTCATGCTAGAGTATAGGGGCATGGGACCTGCAACAAACAGGGTAAGTAGCCAGTGTCTGGGGAACCGCCCTCAGCAGTTGTCTCTGAGCCTATGCAGAGGGGTCGGTCAGGGAAATGGCACTCACCTTCTCCTTTTTCCCCAGAGAGACATCTCCGTGAGTGCCATGTCTCAGTGTCACACTCCAAGAGGAGCCAACAATCTTCCTGCTGTGTGTGCCAGGAGTTCTTCAGATCTCTGCCTTTATGCCATCTGCCCCTGGGTTGTTTGTCTGCCTTCTCTCCAGGAGAAGGACAGGGCCTTCAGGGCTCTATCCCAGCCTAGCTCCCCAACCTTTAAAACTCCAGGCTTTAAGCCCCACCAGCTGCAAAAATTTTTGAAAATCAGCCCCTTGCTTTCCCAGTCAATGATTTTGAGGATGTGTCCTCCTAGTGTGTTCCCTGGTATGCGCCTTTTGTCTCTCCACCCTCCATGTCCAGGGCTCCCTTCCACAGCACCCACAATCTGTTTTTCCCCCAAACCATGTCTCCATACTTCTTCCCTTCCTCTATGTAGCTGGCCTCCTCTCTCCCTCTAGTTGTGCACTTTGTTCTGCCAGTCCTCAGGTCAATTTTCTGGATATTCAGAATGATTTGATAGTTATCTAGTTGGGTTGAAGGGTTGGGAGGGGCCTAGGGCCCTCCTACTAAGCTACCATCTTAGCTACAGGCAAAATTTTTAAATTAAAAGCAATGGAGGCTCTCCTAAGCTATTTTAAGTAAAGCGAGTTTATGTTAATGTGTCAGTAAATGATGAAAGTGCTCAGAGGGACCTTGAATATTTGTTGCTATTTCTTGGAAGTCCCAGGTATGGAATCATCTATTGATATCCAGCAGAAGCAAGAGTTTGTGGCCTTCACTTCAGTGATTTATTAATATGATTTATGACTTGTGATGAAAAATGGAGACATTTAAAAAAATTAAAGCACTGATATGGTATTTAAAAATACCCACATACTCACCACTCGTACTTGACAATTGATAACATTATGTTATTTGATTCAAGTCTCTTTTTTTCTAAAAGAAACAAAAAGCTACAGGTAAATTGAATCCCCTTTCAACCAATTTCATTCAGATTTCTCTTCCTACTCTATAGAAGTAACTGCTAATGTAAATTTAGAGTGCACGATCTTCTGATATAGATAAGTATACTCATAATCAATACATATTTCCTTTAGTTTGAAGTTTTTTTAAGAGATTATAGCTTTATCTGTTACTAGTATATTTAACTTATTTTTACCATCTTAGTTTGTGTTATCCCTTTATCATCCTTTTTTTGCTATCTCCCTTTCTTGCCTTCTGTTGGGCTGATAGCATTGTCTTTTCTCCAAACTACTAATATTCTTCCCTCTGTATCAATCTACCACTTTTAGGGTTATAATTTATACTATTTAAGTGGCTTCTATTATATTTTAATATGTCTAAAATATTGTTTAGTGTTTCTAAAATGTTAAATTTAATACTTATTTCTCCTAAATAAGAAAAAGATAAACCTACCTTAACAAGTATCTTAATTACTCCCCTCCAATCTCCTATGTTGTTTAGCATTTTAATTCCAGCTTCTTTTTTTACATATGCAAAAATTATTATTTAAAAATTAATATTTAATCTTGATGTTTATTTATTAATATATTTATTTAATTCTTTGCTCATATTTGCTTTCTGCATGGTACTTGTTTTTTATTTTAAGATTTTGTTCATGGGCGCCTGGGTGGCTCAGTGGGTTAAAGCCTCTGCCTTCGGCTCAGGTCATGATCTCAGGGTCCTGGGATCGAGGCCTGCATCGGGCTCTCTGCTCAGTAGGGAACCTGCTTCCTCCTCTCTCTCTGCCTGCCTCTCTGCCTACTTGTAATCTCTCTCTGTCATATAAATAAATAAAATCTTTAAAAAAAAAGATTTTGTTCATTCATTTGGGAGAGAGAGACACACACAAGCAGGGGGAGAGGCAGAGGGAGAGGGAAAAGCAGACTCCCTGCTGAGCTGGGAGCCTGATGCAGGGCCTGATCCTAGGACCTGAAGATCATGACCTGAGCCAAGGGCCGATGCTTAACCACCTGAGCCACCCAGGTGCCCCTGCATGATACTTCCTCTGGGTTTACTTTCTTTCCCGCTTAAGCATCTTTTCTATTTATAAATTCTATGGAGAATACTTTCACTTGGCATTTATTTCTTTTTGAAAATGTGTTTATTTCATCCACAGGTTTGAATTATGGTTTAGCTAGTATATAATTTTAGGGTGACAGTTTTATTTTTTCCTCAGAATTTTGATAATATTATTCCAAAAGTCATCTAGCCTCGAATTTTTGCTGATAAGAAGTTCACTGGCAGTCACAACTATTTATTTTTATATCATAATTTTCTGTCCTTTTTTTCTTTTTATCAGGTTTTTTTTCAATCACTTTGAGCACTGTCAACAATAAACACACTAACTTTAAAGTATATTTCTTGTATTTATTTTTTCCTGTGATCCCATACATATACATCTTCCCATTAGTAAGTCTGTGGTCTGCTTTTCTACTTACCATATCTATAAGTAAGAACATCTTCAGTGGTCACCTTACTAGGAAGTCTTAGGCAAATTCGTAGTGCTTGAATTTCCTCTATGGGACAGTTTTATCATTGTCTTGGCCTAGGCCTTCTGGGTAGTCTGGTTCCAAATTTTATATGGTTTTTTCACTTGAGGTTCTCCAAATATTTCAAGTGGTATAAATTTAGGCAGCATAGGAGTATGGGGCTAAGACCTCAAACTCTTGCTAGTGACTCAGTTCATGCCTATGACTTTAGAAGCCATTGCTCAGTGAGCAGAGATTTCAGAGATTTTTAGGACTCTATGCATATACAGAGTAGCACTTATTTGGCATCTGGCTTATGCTAAAAGTCCAGCTACATTTCTGCCTGCATTGATTAATTTTTGCGTGCAGCATTAAATATTCAAGTCACTAACACATTCTTACTTTCCCAGAAACAACATGGTTTCAACTCTTGATTATTGCTATGGCTCTGGGACTATTTTTCATTTATGGCATCTAGATATTTCACTTTTTTTCTTTATAGCCTGTTTAATTGTTTTTAATTTATTTAAAATATATTAACTCACATTACTATGTTTTCAGAGTAAGATCAAGAGCTCATGTTCTATTTAGCTTGACCTTTAACTCAAAGTCTGGCTCTTCTACTCCCTCAGTTTGTCTCTTTTTTAGTGTCTTCCTATTCAATAGCCATGGTCTCTGTGAGCAGATATTTTATGCTAGACCATATGTTAGCAGCCAGTGTATGGATTTGTTGTTCTTGAGCCAGTCTGAGTGTACTCATTCCAAGAACAACCTAAGTCACCTTCTTTTAGTAGGGATTGTAGTTGTACTTGAAAAGATGTTAGTTAGTCTTTGGTAGGCCCTGTTATTAACATATTTCATATACTCTGTAATGTAAGATGCAGATTTATGAAATGAATAATAGATTATATGTCACTTAAGAAGTAAGACTGAGTATTACATAATGGATATGCAAAATTATTTGTTAAAAGAGTGAATCCATCAATGAATAAATGAATGGCCTGTGCTTTCATTTCATTTCTGCATCCATCTGACCTGAGCAAACCCTTCTCTGTCTCTCGATTTCCTTGACTTTAAAATAGTGAGGATAAAATTGGCTCTGCCTACTTCACACGTTGTTACAAGATCAGAATCAGAAGGAAGTAGTGTATGTGTAAATATTTTTAAATTGTAAAACATTGTAAAACTATGACTTATTGTTACTGCTATCATTATAACAGAAAGTTATATTTTGATTCACAATATCATTTATGTAGTCTTATTATATTCTGTGATCTGTAATGACAAAATAATAAAGCTTATTGATCATCAAGCCATTCTTGGTCATATTTCATTATTATAATACATCAATTATATAATATGTCAATAATATAATATGCCAAAAATTTTAAACAATCATTTAAGAATTGTGTTGCTTTGAAACGTTAAGAAGCAGCCTGATTTGTTGACAAAGCTTAGTCTTTGGAGCCAGGTTTATCTGGTTTCCAAATATTCATTCTGCCATTTCGTAGCTGTTTGATACTGAGCAAATTAATTTTTCTGAATCTTGGTTATCTAATTTTTGAAATGAGCGTAATTATACCACTTCTTTTTGTTCTTAGAATGATTGAATGTCAGGATGTGAGTGAAAGTAGGTAAATCCTACCACCCTTCATCTCCCTCTCTCTCCAGTCAGTCCCCTGCTGTCTTCCAACACAATTTTTTATAGCAAATTTCAGGGTCAGCAAGATAGAAAAGAACTATATGGTTGGAAGAAATATTTTAGTTTTTAAAGAAAAACACTCCCTATAATGCAGCTATTGATAAAGTATACAGCTGCAGCTTTTTTTTTTTTGTACAGTTTAATCAATGTCAGCCATCAGAAATATGCTTCAGGAAACGGTCACTGTCTCTGGTTAATTGAACTTAATGACAAATAACTATAGCCTGTTTTATGCAATTAATGTAGTTCCCTGAATACTTTTCAATGTAGATATTTGGCTAGGATTTTTCCAGATGAAAGTGCATGTAACAAAACAATGTACTGTATTAAGGATGTAACGATAATTCTGTTATACTCCAGAGGAGTATTTTATGTTTTCTCTTATAATTCTTCAAAAGATAATGTGTTTCACAAGAATAACTAACATGGTATGTCTTTGATCTACTTTTCAAAATTGGCAAGTAATTATGCAGTCTGTTTGGAGAAGTTCTCTCTGCCTTTTTTGTGTGTAACCTTTCTCTGTTCTGTTCTGGGTTGCTGAATTAACAATAATTGATTAATTAATTGATTTATAACTCTGAATAAAAATTCAAAATTCACGAATAAAATATATTGAAACTCTTCCTAAGGGTAAGCAGTTTAATAAAATGTAATAGGAAGCAGCCTTCCTTTCAGACAGTTTGATTTTAAACTTTTCTTTGTTTCTCTGAAGGGCATGTTTTATCTTCAGAGTATGTGACTTGTGTTGAATATAGGCACAGTCATAATTGAGTGAACTTTTAATTGTAGACTTTGGGTGGCTTTCAAAAGGAAGAAGAATTTCCTCTTAATTATCTTTGGCTAATTATCTCTGCATTAATGGCCCGACTGCTGTTATTCATCATACTTGAAGTATAAATAGAGGATTAGAGCTGAGGGGAGAGTCCTAGACAAGGGCTTTTCTCCCCCTGTCAAAGACACTGTTCGTGTTAGGGGTCTCTGAAGGCCCAGTAATTCTCAGGAGCTTGGGTTTTGAATAATGAACACAAGACTTCTGATACTCCATTATATTATGATTGCATTGGTTCTTTTATTTATAAATGAAAGGTATTCCAACCATCTTACAGAAAAGAAAACAACAACAACAACAACAAATTATTGCATCATATGGTTGTAAAGTCCAGAGAGAAAATGCTGTAGATATTGCTGGATCCAGGAAATCAAAATGGGTCTTCAAGAAGTTATTCTCTCTTTATCGATTGACTCCTCTTTTTCCCTCTGTTGGTGTTATCCAGCAGATGACAGCTTAGCAGGTTCTATTCTCCCGGTAACCTCATCAAAAGATCATTTTTCTTTTTGAAAGTTCCAGTAGTAGTCCCAGTTCAAGTTCTTTGGATTGATTTGTACCATATGCTTTTTATAAACTAATTATTGGAGCTAGGGAAAAAAATACTCCTGATTGGGTGGGCTTAAATTATATGTCTTCTTCCAGATCTAATCTTCCCCAGAAATTAAGAATTGAAAGAAGGGCTGAATGCCCTAAAAAAAAAAAATCAGAATGTCATTATTCTGAAAAGGGAATATGGGTAATATGGATACTGGATTGCAAAGGAAAAATAAAGTCTTAGTCATGTATTTGTTAGTAATATTTGTGTTGTGTCTCAAATAATGAACAGAAGTTCATAAAGCGAACAAGTGGTTGTGGAAAGTAGAGTAGTGGGCTTTGGGTCAAAGAGGATAGCAAATACATGGTCAAAGAGGGTAATAGTTTAGAGAAATGGGATTAGATTGTTGTTGTAGCTAAATGTCATAGCAATCACATCTATACAGTATCCATCTGGCAGGGGAAGGACACTTGAAACACTAGGCATCCCAAGGACAAAGCACTGAAAAGTTATACTGAGCAAATTTAAGGCAGAATAGAAAAGTGAATGATCAGTGAAAACTGAGGGTGGCCAGATCATTACTTCAAAATGGCTTCTAAAGCAACGTCCAAGTGTAAAATCTTGGAGAGAGTATAGAAAAACTAAGGAAACAGCAATAATCATGCTTTTACAAAACTGTTAATTGGGTACTATAAAACATATATAAACAGATCACTATATACAGGAGAGCCTATTTTTTATCCTTCACACTTCCATTAATTTGGGTTAAGAGGGAGCCCCAGGATTGTCTGTGCTCCTGGAGAAACTAGTGAATCTCTCTAAGCCCAGTACTCCAAGCTTCGTGACTTTCTCCCTACAGAATATTGGGACCAGTCCTATCATGCTTTGTCCCAGTTTGCATCAACTGTGACCACAATACACTTAAGATGCTCTCATCATCTCTAAACCATTAAACTCTCCTCCTCATAGATCTCTTTGTGACCCCCCCCCAACTTGGTCCAATCTCCCACTTATCTGTCTGCTTTGATCCATCTGATTACTTGATTATAGGTGACCCATGAACTCAAAAGTCCCAAAGAACACCTTCATCTCTTCTATTATAATTCACATGTGTTTCTGTTTTTCCCCATTCCTGACCTCTTCTCCTTCCCCTCTCCAAACACGATACCACTTTCACCAAGCTATCTGGAAGTCATGGTCAATCATCATTAGAATGTCTGATATCCTCCATTTCTTCTTTGTAAATTATCCATTCTTATTCTGGTAGAAGCTGGTTTGCCTTGAGACTACTGTTTGGTCTTTAACCTGCTCAAGTAGTGGTTGTGTTCTCCCCACACCTCTTATACAACCAGTCTGGCCGTGAAGTAAGTGTCCTCCCTTTTTCTTTGTTTTGCTTCTGGATCCTTTTCTCTCCCTCCTTTATAAAATTCTCCAGTTTTAAATTCCAGTATACCACCCAGATTGTCTCTTGAATGCAGTCATATACCCAATTGTGATCCCTCCTCTTTACTTGGTGACACTGTCACTCTCTCAATAGTACTGCCTTCATTCTTGGTGATTAAAATATTCCCATAAAATTCTAGTCCCAGTACTTTAGCCTCTCAATTCTTTGAGCTTCTCTTCTCCAGTTGTCCTGTCTTCCACCTAATTCAATGTTATGAGGCTGAATAATTTCAATTTATCCACAATCTCAGTGTTAAGTATCCTCTCCCTGTTACTTTCTATCTTCCTGGTTTGCCTGGCCTGTTACCTTTATTCTAACAGTCATTTGACCTTACCAAGAACTCTGAACTATTTATTTTATCACTTCTCCCTATTCCTCTCTCATGTCCTCAAATCACTCCTGATGTGGCTTAAATTCCATTATCAACATAATCATATTTTTGCAGGTATTTCCAATCTTATCCTAGGTAAATCTGTCTATCTTCACACATGTAGCCAAATGTGGTGGAGAAAAGCATACAACCATGTTGTCTGATCTCTTACTAATTTCATGACCATCATCCTCAAGTAGACCCTTACTGCTCCTCATAAATAATACTACATTGCCAAGGACCATTCACTTTCTTACTTTCCTAGATGACTATTTCATACCTGGTCCTTTGTCTCAAATATCCAACACCCAACACCTACTCTCCCATTCTCACTCTAAGCTGATTATCTCATTTCCCATTTAGAAAGCAATAGAAGAGAACCAGAAAAGACAGTCCTCAAATTTCCAGCACTACATCTCCTCCCTACTAGCATCACTCCTGTTGCTCTACACTCTGTGTCTTTAAAAGGCACCTTTTAAAGAAACCCTTCCAGTTGTGCACTAGATTCAACTCATACAGGCTCGTTCTTCCAGTAATCTTCTCCTCCCTATCCTGCATTTTTAATTTTCCTTCTCTACCTATATGTCCATGTGCAGCTAAATATGGGTGACAATAACACACGAGTATGCTGAATGGTCTCATATCAAACTCAAGACTATAATTCTGAGGTGAACCCTTGTTGTTATTATTCTCATGAGCAGGGGAGAAACAAAAACAAAATACTTCTTGATGCCATTTACACCTCAAAAATCCATCTCATTCTGTTCCTTCTTAAAGCCAAATTCTTTTAAAATTATTTTACTTTCTATGCTCGGTGCTCTTCCCCCTCTGTCTTGAACCTGCTTCAAGCAGGATCTGCTCCCACCACTCCACAAAATTCCTCTTATCAAGCTCACCAATGACCTCTCTTGTTGCTAAATACAGTAGTAAGTTCTCAGTGCTCATCTCACTTGACCCAGCCCAGCACTTGTCATATTGACTATTTCCTTCAAATATTTTCTTCACTTGACTTCCCGAGTTCTACATTCTTCCTGGCTTTTTTTTTTAAGTCCTCATTGGTTCCCTCTCATCATTTGACCTTACATTACTGAGGTGCCTCAGAGATACTACTTGGAGCTTTTCTTTCCTTTAAACATCCACTTTTTTCCTAATGGCTTCTGATGATTTCAAAATGAATATATCCTGACCAGTCCTTTCTCTTGAATGATGCCTTCCTAGCACTAGGTGTCTCCTAAACATGATCACTTTGAAGTCTAAAGCATCTTGAACCTAAAAAAAAATCTCTAATATAACCTCTTGTTCAACCCTGATACTCCTCCTTTACAGTGGCTTGGGCCCAGACAATGAATTTATCTTTAGCTTATGCTTCCAAATCCTTTATCTAATATGTCAGAAGTTCCTATAAGCTTAACTTTTTAAAAAAGATTTATTTATTTATTTTATAGAAAGAGAGTGCATGTATGAAAGTGGGGGGAGGGGCAGAGAGAGAGAGAATCTCAAGTAGACTGCCACTGAGTACAGATCCCAACTCAGGGCTCCATCTCCTGACCCATGAGATTATGGTCTGAGCCAAAACCAAGAGTCGGGACACCTGGGGGGCTCAGTCGTTAAGCGTCTGCCTTTGGCTCAGGTCATGATCCCAGAGTCCTGGGATTGAAATTGGGCTCCCTGGTTAGCAGGGAGTCAGCTTCTCCCTCTCCCACTCCCTCTGCTTGTATTCCCTCTATCGCTGTGTCTCTCTCTGTCAAATAAATAAATAAAATCTTTAAAAAAAACACAAAAAGCAAAAACCAACAGTCAGAGGCTCAACCAACTGAGCTACCCAGGTGACCCTCTAAGCGTAATGTTTTTAAAATGAATAGTTTGCCACCATTTCTCACTACTCCCTTGTGCCATGCTAATACAAATCCCCATAGTGTCTCAGTTTGTTTACTGCAGTAGTCTCTCACCTGTGATCATGTTCCCCTAGAGTTTATTCTTCACAAAAGAATCGATGTCTTGATAAGATTAAAGTTATATCATTTTCCTCTCTGCTCAGAACCCTCTAAGAGATCCAAGATCTGAATATCTTCTGTGTGCTCCCTAGATCCTTTCTGTTTTTCCCTACCATGTTTTCTGGCCAAAGAGACAGAATCTTTTAGACTGTGTGTACCAGATTCCTTGATATTTGGGATCTGATTGGATTGAGCAATGAAAGGCACTAGCCAGAGATTGGTGGGCAGAAGGAGAGTGGGGTGTAGATTTTCCTCTGTTTCTATATGGTCAACAATTGTTGAATATCTCCCTCTATTAAAAGCCACAAGTGCTGCCTAGTAGCTCACTCCATACAGACACCCTTGGTTCCTCATAACCACTCCTTCCCTTGCCACTTTAGGCCAATGGTAGTTATGCTATCCACTGCTACTGATACTGGGTACTGTAAGATTCCAATTCCATATTAGGCTTCTTAAATTTTGTCCATACATTTGTAAGTAGAGTTTATTAAACTATCATTAAATTTCCCAGTTTATGTATGCCATCTGTTCCTGCTGGGACTATGGATGATACATTTGCCATCACACTAAGAGTAAACTGAAAAGTTCTTACAATGGTCTACAAGTATATACATTATTGTCACCTCACTACAGTGATTTCATTTTCTGTTCTCTCATATACTTCTTATATTCCAACCACAAAACTCCTCTTTTCTTTTCTTTTTTTAACATCTTATCCCTTTTACACTTGGTATTAAGTCTCATCACTCCTCCGCAATGTTTAGACCTTCACTCAAAAGCCATCTTCTCCTTGGGGCTTTCTATGAACACTATTTAAAATTGAAAATCCCCTCTTAACACTTCCTATCCCATATCTCTGCTTAATCTGCATCTGTGGAATTTATCACCATATAACATGCTCTGGATTTTGCTTATTTATTTTCTGTCTTGTCACTAGAATGTTAAGTTTGAGAAGAGGAAGCAATTTGGTCTGTTTTATTCATTGATATGTTTTGAGTTTTACAGTGGTTCTGGGCACAGAGTACACATTTAATTAATATTGTTGTGTGAGTGAATAAACAAACAAAAACCCAAAAGAAATGTTATGGGAGATTTAATAAGAAAGAAAATATTTTCTGCTGGTGGTATCAGAAAAATGAAATTTGGATTGCATATTTGAGAGTGACTTGTGAGATAAAAAGAGATTCCCCAGACAGTAACCACCTGAACAAGGTCACACTGATGGAAAAAGTACTCAAGAAACAGTAAGTCTTTTAGTTGGGTTGTGTGTTGAGTACGTGTGGAATCAGAAAAAGTAAGTTGCTAAAGATAGGCTGAAGCCAGAGAATAGAGTGCCCCCAATTCAGGGTAAAACAAACCAAAACAAATTTTATCTTGTAGGAAATTAGATGCCAAATTAAGTTCTTTGAGACTTGAAATATCATAGTCAGAGTTGTATACTAGAAAGATTGATTTGGTGATAGTGTATCCAAGTTTGGAGAGGAGAGACTGACGGCATTCAAATAAACTGAAAAGCTACTAGGCGAGGTGATGAGTCCTAAACCACAGAAGTAGTGAGGAGAGGAGGGCTGTCACACAGATTGTGGAGAACACATTGAGCCACAGATTAAAAGAATATATTATGCAGGGCGCTTGGAAGAACTGATGCCATAATTACCAACTGACCCTGAATCAACATAGCACTTTATCTCATTTTTCTAATATGTAGATTTTAAAACAATACAGATATTTAATGTTTTTCTGCTTGAATTCCTTAGTCAGAAATACTCTATGGTACACTGTAGGTAGAGCATGTTTATCACAGCTTAGTGTGCTGTCATTTTGAGTCTATTTAATAGCAATATCACAAACAGAACATCTGCCAATGAGCACGGTGCTGATTCCAGCCTCAGCTGTTATTGCAGATAGAGTGTCACAGGGATGGGAGTCCTTAATGTGAGCGGGGCAACCAGGCCAGGCATGGCACAGCTGGGGCTCTTTCCACCCCTACTAGCTCATGGATCATCTGTCCCCAAGCAATGCCAAGGGCCAATTTTGTGATGCTGGATGTGGTGTTGGGAGCCCCAGGATTCCAATATTGGAGTTCATTTTATACAGTGATGAACAAAAGCCTAAAGTGGTGCCTTGTATATAACACCGCATCTACAATGGAGGGGCAATAGAAGAAAGAAAGAGGAAAAGCTCTATTACTTTGTTTCCAATGATTGTGGTCATGATAATTAATTTGTTTAAGGAAACATGAATGGAAAAGCTGTTATGTGCTTGTCATCATGCTAAGTGCTCAAATTAGAGATTCAATATATAGTATTAGCCCATGGGAGCTTACAGTACAGTAGGTGAGAAAGAGAGAAATTTGTAATTCAATAACAGAAGTGTTATGAGCAAACCAATTATAAAGGAAGGAGCATTCAGCGGTGCCTGGGAAAGTTTCATAGGTTTGAAAACATTGAAAGAACACTTATAGGGCAGAGAGAAGAGTGGGCATTCCACGCAGAAGTAATATTAGCAGAGGCACATGGAGCATTGAAGTACACGGCATATTTAGGAAATAGTGTTTGGAGTGTATGTAGTTTAAATTCATAGAATTCTTGGGAAGAAGAGGAGAGAAGAATTCTGAAAAGCTTTTTGGAAGTAGAATCAACAACATTTGGTAAGCAATTGACTCAGGATGAGTGGAGAGGAGAGATCTCTGAGATTTGGTTTCACTTTGTGCATCTTAACTAACATTTCATGTACTTGTGGAGAATTAAATTTCTTAGACATCTGACTTCAGATTATTTGGAAAGAACCATGGTTACACCCTGAAATATACAGGAACATCCTGCTTTGGTACTATTACACTAACTCATAGAATATCAGAGATACACATAGTGATCCTTGAAGTGTATTGATGGGGAGAACACTGCACCGTTCAGTGCTTTGCTCAAGGTTTCGTAGAAAAAGAAAAAAAAGACACAGAAGAAGAATTATAGCTTGGATTAGAACTCAGATCTCATTCTTGTTGTTGCTACACTGTGTAATTTCAAAATTAGGCTCCCCTTATGTTTTTTGGCATCATGAAATATATGGATATATATCACAATAGGAAGGTTGCTTGAGGTTTGCATGGGTAAAATATAAGGGCATAAAGCTATTAGGAAGACAAAAGGTAATATTTCTTCAGTCTCATTTACAAAGTGGTGACCTTGAGACTTAAGATTAAAATTGGTTTAGAGAAATTGGAAGCACCAGAGTTGAACTATTTGTAGGCTCCTGGTAAACTTGATCAATCTTCTCATAGCCATGAGCCCAGACAGTGATGAACAGTGGAAAAGGGAAGAGAACAGAAGTTAGCTATTTAGCTTTACAAGGGAGAGAGGCATTACAGGAGCTAGGTCTAAACAGACAGAAGCATTCTTTATGACTCTTTGAGAAGAGCCTTTGTACGTTTTATTTTTGGTTTTTTTTTGTTTTGTTTTGTTTTGTTTTGTTTTTTAAAGATTTTATTTATTTATTTGACAGAGAGANTTTTTTTTTGTTTTGTTTTGTTTTGTTTTGTTTTGTTTTTTAAAGATTTTATTTATTTATTTGACAGAGAGAGAGAGATCACAAGTAGGCAGAGAGGCAGGCAGAGAGAGAGGAGGAAGCAGGCTCCCTGCCAAGCAGAGAGCCCGATGTGGGCCTCGATCCCAGGACCCTGAGATCATGACCTGAGCCGAAGGCAGAGGCTTTAAACCGCTGAGCCACCCAGGCGCCCCCTTTGTACGTTTTAAATATTCTTTCAAATCTCACTGGACTTTGGATGCTGATGTGTGTGATACGGGAGGAGGAGAAGGAGTTACCTAAACATTACTCAGTGAATCAAAGAAGCATAGAATGATAACACCCTACAGACTTGCTAGTCCAATTCCATCCATTTTGGGGTCTCAGAAGCCTGAGATACAGAAGAGAAATGCTTTTATTACGTATACATAACCATTTCTGCTCAGAGCTAAGATGAGAAGCTGGGTTACTTCAGAGAAAGCAATTACCTCCTCATTTTTCCTCTCTCAGTGGCTGCTTTTTGGAATAAACAGTCACTTTCAATCTCTGTAGAGGTTAAAATAAAAGTTGTTTCAATACTCAAAGCCTAGAGAAAGAATGTGACTAACCAACTTTGTTCATCTCATCCTCCTGCGACTCTCAGAGCCTGCTGTCTCTTTGTGGACTAGAAAAGAATGAGGGGAAGTGGAGAAAGGGAGGGAGGGTGGATGGGAGGAGGAGTTGGAGGGAGAGAAAGAGACAGAGACAGAGAAGGGGGAAAGAAAGGGTAAAGTAAGTGTGGCAGACAGGTAGGGAGAAAACAGAGACAGAGGTAACCAGGACTACGGATGACTGAAATCTTTCCCATTCTTCATCTTCCACCAGGAAAAAGAAATGTCCTAGCTAGAACAAGACAGCTCTCATTTGAGTTGTGGCACCTCTACAGCTGGTTAGCTTACTGTGTTAGGGACAAAGGTAGGAAGCCTGAGGACCAGTCACTTCCCTTTTCTGGACTTGAATTTACTCAATTGAAAAATACATGATTGGGGCGCCTGGGTGGCTCAGTGGGTTAAGCCTCTGCCTTCGGCTCAGGTCATGATCTCAGGGTCCTGGGATCGAGGCCTGCATCAGGATCCCTGCTCAGCAGGGAGCCTGCTTCCTCCTCTCTCTCTGCTTGCCTCTCTGCCAAATAAATAAGATCTTTAAAAAAAAAAAAGAAAAATACATGATTGTCTATATTACAGTGCTGGCTCTAAAAGATGTCCCCCAATTTTTTTTATACTCTTTCAAAAGATAGAGCAGAATTCCCTCCCTCTTGAACTTGGAAGGGACTTAGGGACTCATTTCTAGCCAATTAATATTGTAGAAGTGATGATATGTCACTGGAGTCTAGGTCTTGAAGGCACTGTGGTTTCCTACTTGCTCTCCCTCTTTGGGATCTCTTGCTCTGGGGTGAGCCAGCTATGTGCCACTAGGATACTCAACCAGCCCATGGAGGTTCATAGGAATAGGCACCTAGGCTTCCTACCAAAACTTGTGTGCCTGCATTTGAATACGGATCTTCCAGCCCCAGTGGTGTTCAGAGGGACATTGCCCTGGTCAACAGTTTTACAGCAACCTCATGAGTAGCTCTGAGTAAGAAACACCCAGCTAAGCCTCTCCCAAATTTGCTGACCCAGACCCATGGAAAATGTGAGATAATCAATATTTGTTGTTTTAAGCTGCTATTAGGTAGTTGGTTATACGGTAGTACAAAACAAACGCATTTTTTTAAATTTACTTTTTCAGAGTGTGATTTTTTTTTTGCAGTCTTCAACATTTAGAGTCAAATGAAATTGGAGCATTTATTCTTTAATTTTTATGTTATGAAGGATTAATTTAGACTATGTGCTCTGGAGAGTTCCCCAGTATTCAGGAGGTTAAGGAACTTTCTCTTGAACCTCTTTCTTTTCCACAGCTTTCTTTTATAATGCAATAACAATAATAATAATATGATGATAATAATAATAATAATAATAATAACTACCAACCATGTAATTTACAGGTGTTAGAGGTTCACATTTATTATTTTACCCTTACAACAATCTAATGAGGTAGATATTACATTATACCCATATAATATGTGGGGAAATTAAGAACTTGAGAGCCAAAGTGTCTGAAAGTCACACAGTAAAAAGAACTGGCATTCCAGTTCAGGTCTCCTGGTTTCATTATATCAAAATCCTTATTTATAGAAGGGACCATTTAGCTTTTTCCCCCAACCCTGACACTTACTCCACATTTTAGTTGTGGGAATTGTTCCAGGTGTCTCTTTTATGTTATAGTACTAAGATTTGTAAAGGAGTGAGTGGGTTTACGTATTCTCCCTTTTTTTCTTTTGGTTCTCCTTAGAAGTCATTTAATGGTCTTTGCCAATAGCCAAGTTGTTACACCTTGAACATTTTGTCCTATTGTAGATGACTGATGACATGGATGTAATAAATACTAGCATTCCAGACTTCTTTGGCTCTCCAGTTGATTAACGACATTGATTATTTCTATAATTTTGTTATGTGCATTTTGTTTTTCTCCTTTTATATGCAATTTCAAAGCAAGATATGAAAATAAAGAACTCAAATTCCAGGATTAGGTGGTAAGTTTTAAGGTTTTCTCTTTAAGAAAATAAAATACTGTCTAAAAGATCAGGATTTGCTTTTATCTTTTTTTCCTCCAAATTTATGTTATCATTGATTTTTCATGGGAACATTTGCAAATATTATAAAGGTACTTAAGTCAGTTATTCTTTACAAGAGTGTACATCTAAATAATTTTGGGAGTTTACTGGTTTGAAGTAGGCCCTAAATATGTGCAATTTTTTAAAAGAACAACTTGCCTCAGGTGTTTTGAAACATGGTATTGAATTATAAACTCACTGCAAGCATGTAACATAGTTTCTGACAATAGAAAAGTAATAAGTTATTATGTATGGGTTTGCGTCTTAAGTGAAAAATAAACACATATCATCTTTGATCTTTTTTTTCAATAAAGCAATAGAGTATTAAAATTCCCATCACCTGAAGTAGGATAAAAATAGTTCATGATCTGATTTGGAATCTTTCTGCTTTCTTTCTATGAGCCCATTTCAAAGAGCCATTTTTTCCCATTTAAATACTTATATTTAAATAAGTGTTTCGTATTATCCAAGAGAAAAACTCATAAATTGCTCTCTAGAGAATTTTGAGTATGTCAGTAATCTCCTCACTATATTAAGCAATCCAACTTTTTCTTTGTTCAGCATCATAACTTAGTATGGATCAAGGCTCTTTCAGCCCTGATCTTCACCAACCCAAAGAAAGATTTCTTCATGACCAAATGATACTGCACAACATTAGACAAGTCATAAAAATGCAAATCTTTAATACAGAGAATCTAAATTGTAGAGAAAGCAGATGCATAGATAGCAGCCGACTTCATAATACCCACAGCAGCATTTGTGTCTTCCTTCATCTGGGCTCTAGCATGTTCAGTCTGAATTCCCTATTTAGCTCTTCAGATAAATAGATCAAGGGAGGCTTTCTAATGACCGTGTTACATGCTCTGCTGTGTTCTAAATGTCTTCAATCCTTCTGAGGCTTCCTGGATTTTCAAAAATGAAATGGCTCATTGACAGAAGGTTTGAGCTTCACATTCTCAGATTACTACCTAAAGCCACTGAATGGAAATTAACCAAACACAGAAACTTACCAATTTTTAAGAATGCTTTTCTTTAGCCAGGAGCTGTAATTATTATGTATGCCTTCAACAACTGTCCTTTAGGAAAATTAAGGACAAGCCCTGTTCAATTCTGTACACTGTTTTTTCATAAGTACCTGACCTGACACCTTGGCAAGCGGATGAGGGGTGTTGGCAGGAAAATCGCTCCATGTCTTCATTATCAAAGTATGTAACAGAACCCCAGTTGTAGTTCTCCTGCCTCTTCAGGCAATCTCAAGGTCTCATTCTTAGGCAAAGACAATGCTATGTGTTCACCAAGTTCCATTTCATTTTTCTCTTCCCAGGAACACAGGAAGAATGCATTTTCCAGCCTTCTTTTTTACTAGATCAGTGCCACAGCTAGTTTTGATCAACGAATTTAAGTGCAAGTGGTAAGTGTCATATTTAGGCTGAAGTAGAATAGCAGGAAGCTACACATTTCAGATGGCAAAACTACAAAGTGTAAGCCCCTATCTGGACATATAGCATAAACAAGAAAGAAGTCTTCTTTATATAAACCTACTGAAGTGTTGGGGTTATTTAGCATAGCTTATCTGAATCTGATTAATACATATGATGACTACAGCAATCCTACCAGATTCCAAATGTCAATGTTTGATGCTTCATATATCAGAAATACACTCTACCAACCTCTCCTCTATTTAAACGTCTCCTATGCCAAGGTAACTCAAGGGCTAAACATGCCTTGTAATTTCATCTATTGCCTGAAAACACCTTGTTAAAAGGATGATTTGTAGTCCTTCTTGGCTGGAGAAAATCAGAGCCTACAAGGGTAAAAGAGGAGTTAAAGAGAAATAAAAGTAATGGTTCTTAAACTTTTTGCGCATCAGAATCACCCGGGAAGTTTATTCCAAGTGCATATTTGCCCCACTCTAAAGATCTTTTAGTTATTCTTGGATGGGTCAAGAAATATGCATTTTAATATGAACTCAAAATGGTTCCAATATGGATGCATCAAGGAACATACTTTGAGAAGCCCTGGACCAGACTCTAATAAAGCTTTTCTCCTCTTAAACCTGAAAAATAATATAAAAAATATGGAAAGGGTTTAAAATAATTCTTATAAGTTGTAGTTGACCTCTGGGATACCTTATCTGAATTATCAAGAGCCCAATATCAAAAAGCAGACTTCTAGACAATGTCCAGTACCCAATAAATCAGCTCCCCTGGGAGAGGAACTTGTCGTAGGATCTTTGCTGTAAGATGCTCCCCAAACAATTTTCACACACAAAAATTTTGAAACCATTGCTATAGGGATCGGCTGTCCTTCTGTGTTCTTAAATCTTTATAACTAGGCCAATTTATTATTGATGGCATTTTGTGCACATTAGTTTTATTAACCATTTCAACTTTTCAGACTGGAAGTGAACACATTATTTGAGGTTTTACTAGTTATAAGAGATGGTGACTAGAACTCATAGTGTAAATCATCACTGCTGAAAGATTAAATTTGTTTTTCAAGTAAATGGTGAATACATTTTTATTTTCCTTTAAGACAAATACAAATAATTTATTTTGAGATAAAAATTATAACCTGATCATAAAGTCTAGAAGACACAAAAAATGGTTCTACTTTTTAAATTCTTAAACAAATGTTATAATATTAAAAATGAAATTATATAAAATCATAATATGACAAGGCCGGATGACACATCAGACACTTGATATGACATTTAATTATCTGCTTGTGGGTTTACATTAATTGACTTGTTGATTTGAATGTATAATGGCCCAAATTAAATAGTTACAATTAGAAATACTTCCACATGAATCTTATAGGAATAGTTCCAGTATTGGTACTGGATCAGGTGTCAGAAGCCTAGATGAGAGGCCCAACCATATTGCTAATTGGCTGAGTGTCATTAGGAAAGTCACTTAATCTGGATAATACGTTCCTGCTATGTACTGCTTTTGTGCATTTTGTAAGAGTTAGAAAAAAAAAGATTAGGGAAGAAAAGTGATACATGTGAAATCAATTTGTGAGTCATAAATCATTATGCAAATGTAAGTTTATGCAACCATGAGCATGATTTCACTAAGGGTATAGTACCAGCCAACACTTATGAAGCACTTATAATATGCCAGGCACTGTGCTATGCACTTACATGCATTATATCATTTAATGCCCACAAAACCCAGTGAGGTTAATAATATTATCTCTATTTAACTTGTAGGAGATTGAGGCTCAGAGAGCCAATGGTCAAACAGATAATTAGGAGAGAAGCAATACTCACATTCATCTCTACTTGACTTAAAACTCCTGCTCCTAAATAGGCAGTATTCCTATGTAAATGATATCCATTTAACCTGCAATCATATCATATCAGTTATGAATACGCATGACCCATGAGGAAATTTTCTTATCATTTGCCTCATTGAAATATATGGCAATGAATATTACACTCAAGTGTGGAATGTTGGGTCAGAGACTAATAACATAACCTCCTAGCCTTTCTTCATACAGTAGAAGTATGGTCCATTATCTTTCTGACCCTTGGGTAGATAATGCCAAAAACTATGACTTTATACTGCTTACACTGGCCTTACGTTGTTAATGGAAATTGATAGTGACCAAAACTAACTTAGCTTTTGAGAACACAGTTATCTAGCTACTCATTCATGAGAACTCATGTTTAATTTCCATGCTATTGCCACTTATCCTTTATTTTTTCCACACTCAAAAAATAATTCATATATGACAAAAGTAATTCTCAATTTTTGCAAAGATATTTTATAGTTGGGACACTGAGCTCATAAAGAAGAAGACTGATTATGGGTAAAATCATCCTCTCCCTTTTTAGGATTTGGAACAACACATATTACTCCCTTTTAATAGATTGGGAGAGAAACTGCTATCTGTCTTCCAAATGAAGATCCTTGAACATACATGAAGGATGGATTAATCTCTTCAAAAAGAAATGCAATATAGAATACGGATTGTGCTCAATTGTTTTCTACTAGATATTCAGGTAGGGTGTCCTGTCATTTCCTAATTACAAGTTCCATGATGAGTCACATTTACTCTGGGGTGTCCTTATTCCCCCCTCTCTTTCTTTCAACAGGAAAAGGATGTAATGGTTTGTTTCAACAGAGAAGGGATTTTCTGCTTTTCTCTCCAAGTGGTGTAGTGTGATGAAATGTTTGGCTTCTTTCTCCACCCATCCTTCACTATTAGTGATTGAGAAAGGCTGACATTCACTGGGCCATAGCTAACTAGCAGCCAGCACTAATGTATTGAAGGTGACTGCTCATGTCTGGTATGGTGCTTTGCTCTTTTCATTCTGCTCCTCTTCAGAGGTAGCAGATTGTGCTTCTAATTTTCTTACAGTAACCTCACCAGTCAGGGAACCTGCATTCTTCCATCAGAGTAGATGGAGGGCACACTATTTTCCAGATTTTTTCTCCTTTGATGAAGTGGTAGGTCAGATTAGCCTTATTTTTGATGATTCAGATGTTTTTGATCTGGGGAGGGAATAGAAGTCTCTCATTATGTCCTTCTGTCCCTCCTGTGTTCTCTAGTCTCCGTATTGCCAAGGACACTTGAATCCCCATTCAGATATATACTCTTTGGTAAATACTTTAGTTCTGAAATTACAGACTAGTGGCCCTCAGGCTGACTACATGTTTATGTGTTTTGGTTGTTGTGTTTTTCTTTTTCTTTTCTTTTAAGTTTAAGACATTCCATAATTGAGAGACTACATACAAATCTTAATTTTTAGATTCTTTTGAAAAACTCAACAATCTGTCAACGATGGGGCTGAGTGAAAACTATCATGATGGAACTGAGTAGAGGTTTCTCCCTATTTAAGAATATTTAAGAAATATTCTTCAACCACCCACAGGCTCAGTCATCTCTATTATCTCCCTCACTGGAAGATCAAACGCCATGTACCTTTTATGATTGTGTTAAGATGTTTCAAGTAAAGAAACACCTGTCTCTATATACATGGGTCTTAGATGGACAACATGTGTATTATGCTTATATCTAGTCCCCTTTTCTCTTTTTTCTTACTTTCTGATTCTTGTAGGCACTTGGACTATCTCTTCTCAGAACCTTGAATGTAAAGAGGGATACATACAGCAAATGCTACACTGAATCCCTAAGAATACTAAGTTTTTCAGCTGTCAGTTCTAAAAATAGGAGATTTTTGTGTAAACTTCCACTTCATTTGAAACATTTTCTTTCTTTCTGTCCTTTCCCTGATCTCCCCTACATACACATTAGAAAGAAACTAAGGCGATACCTTGAACTTTGCTAGTACCTAAACCAAGTCTTGATTTCCTGAAATGGAATACTCATCTGATATGAATTCAAAAGCCATAAAAAGAAGAGGGGAGAGACAGGTAAAAATTTGTTAGTACAAATGAAATCACATAAAAATATAACTTTATTGATGCTAACAACTTTAGGCAGTTTATAGAACATTAGTTTACAGTGAGACGGAACACCTTGTATCCCTGTGTGGGTGTGTTTGGTTCCTCCAGGGAAAATGTGCTGTAGGTTTTTAGTAGAGCTTAGTCCTACAGCTTCCACCAGAATCAACTCATTTCCACAATGCTCTCTTGGGATACACATACCCTGGAAATGTCATAGCCCAAGTACACCTGACTGACTCATAATATGACATTGATCAACAAACTCAAAGGAAACACACTTAAATTCTTTGCTCAGTTTGAAACCATTGGGCAAGATAGAGGATCAGACTTTAGACAACTTTCACATACTGACCTTCTAGGGCCCAAGAAGAGTGTGCTCTTCTGAGGCCGTTAGAGGCAATAATTCTGGATTCAGGTCCTCAGGTCATTTGTCTCCTAGAAATAAATAGTTTTTAAAAATCAATAAAGGGGACACAGTCTGGTAGTCCATTAGATGATAAAAATGTCAATTACTCCCATAGGTTCATGGCACAAAGAGGGCTGGTATAGATAGATAGAAGCCACCACCCACCACATGGCAATTATAGGATATAGAAGTCATTGTTATTGGATAAATCCGTGAAATGGTGAAGAGCAAGGGCTGAGATCTGGGAAGCAGGGGGTTCCAATCTGGTGCCATTTTGTATCCATTGAGTTTCTGATTCTTGGGGAACAGGCTTACAGAGGTGTGTCTCCCATTGGGGCTGGGTATGTATCTCTGCCCGGCTCTTGCTCCTAAGGTGACTCTCTCCTTCACAGTAGGTGACACAGCAGCGACAGGCTGCAGAGGGCTTCCCTCTGTGCTTGGACATAGTGTCTGGGGCTGGAGAGGTGCCCGTAGCTCTCCCTGAGCCCTGAAGTTCTGGGGGCTCTTTCAAACGACTTCTCCTCCTTTGAACATGGTCCAGACTGATGTCAGACTGAGAAGAACAGCTTTCATTCCAGCCAGAGCTGGCACTCAGACTTCTCAGGGGAAGAGCCAACCGCAAGGCCTTCCAGAATTTAGAGCCAGAATGTTTGGACTTTTCTCCCTTCCAGCTCACAAAAGACACAGATTCCTTCAGCTGCAGGATGCTTGGGTGTGGATGCTCAAGGGGACGGTACTCAACCACAATGAGCTTGGTGGAAATGGAGTTCTGGCACATGACACCCAGTTTAAACTCCAGCATGCTGATGCTTTTCTCTGTCACATAATCTGGGCTCAGGACAACAATCATCCTTCGGCTTCTCTGAATGAAGTCAAAAACGGCTTCCACTGTATCTATAGGAAAATGGAAAGATAGGACAATGCCTAGTGAAAACTTACATAAGCTGTAGTTCATCACTGTCCATCCTACAAAGGAGAAGCAATAAATAAACACTTAAGATATAGGATCTCAGTGTTAAATAATCTACCCAGTTAATGAATCTCATTTACACCATGCTTATCATGATTGCCAAGACTCTGCTACCTTCATGGATGAGGAATTTACCACCTCTAAAATCAGCTAATTTTACCTGTTTGTAAATTATTTTTTTCGAAATATTCTTCCCTGCCAATTTTACCTGGTGGCCTTAGATCTGATATTTTCAAATGTTTAAAATATTTCACAGCTATTTTGACCTCACTGTATTTTCTTCTCATTTTTAAATGTGGATCAACCTTAGAATTTTTATCTTATTCCCCATGAGACATGGTATCAAGTCTCCTCCCCCACTTTTATCATTTTCCTCTGAATAATATTCAGTTTATATATGTACCTCCTGAGAGTAATTTCTTGAACTGGACTGAACACAATGGTCCAGACATAGTCTGATCAGCAAAGAGCAATAGGGAATTACCATTTCCTCAGATCCACAGTTACATCTCTTGATTCTTAAAATTTTGGGGCACATCAGACAATTCATAGTATTGATCTCGCTCTCAACTAAAATCTCCTTCTTTTTTTCATGTATATGTGTGAAGAACTGGATTAAAAATCAGTTGAAGGGGTAACAATGTAGACAATGGGCAGGTATCAATTAGTTAAAGACTTCTGACAAAGCATTAACTTTTAATAGGTACTGAGGTGGGTTTGGCCAGAGATTCCTATGAAAAGTCCCTGAAATTAATGTAGTTCTTAGCTCATCATGAGATTTAAGGGATTAAACAATGTGATTTTCTGAAGCAAAGGATTTCCAAATTTTTAAATCAGCTATTGACAATGCTGAAAACAGGTGCTGCAGACAGACCATGAGGTTGTATACCTACTCTTTTGGGTGATGAAACAGTGATGGAGAGACTTTCTAGCCTGTGAAGACAAGCTGAAAGTTTGCAGTGAATTTTGCTCATTATGAATTTGAGAGTAAAGGAGCTATTCTCCTTACCAGATTAGTTCTTTCCAATTAGTAAATTTAACATGAATTTGAAGGGTAATTGGAAGAGACATGTGCTCAATTTTGAAGACCTTTTAAATTTGTCAAGAGTGTGAAGTAGTTTTAAAGAATTTTTATTTTGATCATAAAAGATACATCTAAATTTTCACTTATCTTCAAAGCCTGTGTGTGTGCACACGTGTGTGTATGTGTGTGCGTGTGTGTGTGTTGGAAACTCCTTTGTCCTAGTCCTACTGAGAATTTTTGTAGCTGCCTTTCATAAACTCAGAATGTAATAATTTACTTCTTCTCCTGTCCCATGAGAAATTCGATATAACCTTAAGGCAACGTGGATGATTTCAACAAAAGGTCAAATTGCTCAAATTGTGTGTGTGTGCATGTGTGTGTATTGTGCGTTTTACTTCAAAATAGTCACATTAAGAAAATATATGTTCTGTCCAATGGGGATTGTTGAAAATAAAATGCTGTCCTAGATCCTCTAAAGAAAAACTCTGTTTTGGTTGGCTTTTTTTAAATCATTGGTATCCCATCCTGAAAATGTAAAATTTGCACTTCAAATAGGGCAATGCTAAAGAAACAGATATGAGTGGTGGAATTCCGTAACATTGAGGAATGGATGGAGAAGATGTTTATCAGATGGGGGATGGGCTATACCTGGGGATCTTCACACATTACTTCGAAGGAAGCTGCCTCTTTTATGGCATATTTTAATATTTTTCATATTGTAAAATTGCAGTTGAGAACGTTAATTGTTATTTTTTAATGCTGAAGATTATTCGGAAAGGGAGTCACAAATTAGGTCATTTATTCTGCTGGGCTCAAAAAAGTAAGGTGTGGCTATAGACCAGATGAGACCAGATGTCTTATGTGGCACTAAATTAATTTTGAAGTCATGTTTTCTGACTGATCTAGAATTCATCAATTCTGATTTAGAATTCATCAATTCTGATTTAGAATTCATCAATACTCTAGAATACTCCTGCCTTTAAAAGTCATAATCTCCCTGGAATTCACCTAGAAGAAAACTAGGACTGTAATTTTGTTCTCTAGGTAGGTTATTGGTGTGTGCAAGGGCAGCAAATCGTCCATCTATAAAATGCATATAATAAGAGTAAACTTACAGGATGGTTAAAAATTAAAAATACCTACATGTATATGTCTACACATAGTAGACATTTGAATTAATTGATTTGGTTAAATCTAGTGAACACAATATAAACTAATGTAGGGATAATGTTAATTGAATTTGAATTAATTCTTCATGGTAACTTTAGAGAATCAACTTAATATGTGGATTTATAAGTGAATAATAAATTTTAAAAATTCTGTCTTTTTACTTTGAAATAGATGTGAATAAAAATTCTACTGCAACATTTAACCTCCTAGCCCATTTCTCTCTTTCTGCTGCTGTTATTCTTCCTCTGTCTCCATACACACACAAACACACACACACGCACAGGCACATGTGCACGCACACACACGCACACACACACACACCTACATACTAAAACAATTCATTGTATTTAAATAACTCCTTAAGTCACATGTAAAAAATGTTCTTGATATAGTTCCTGTTTTTCTCAGATTTCTCTCAGAAAGAGAAATTTAACTAATGTAGCTTCTAACATTTATTTTTATGTGTATCATTAATTCTTCTTATTCTCATTTCTTATGCCCAAACATGAAAATAAAGACATAAAACACATGCACAAAATAAAATTCAAATCTGAAAATAAATGGTTTATTTTTAAAATAAACAAATTTACAAATCAAATGGAAAACGGAAAATACAAAAGTTTATGAATGAAATAAAAAAGATAAGATAATTTTAAAATATTAAAACCTATGGAAAGAAATGGATAATTAGCAAGTGGAGTGATGCTTTTGTTCCCCAATACAATGGGATGCTTGTTTATTAGAATCCTAAGGAATCACCTAAGTTACAATATAAAAGATAAATAAATTTTATATGATTGTGTAATTAGACACTTTAAATGCCATGGTTCTTTGTTAACTTGGGTGCAGAAGACCTTGATATCATATACCTAAAACCATTAAGGTCTTTTTAAACATTAGAGATAGTTTTTTAATAAAGTGATTTCTCCCTGCTCTGAAAATTATATTTCCTCATCTCCCTCAAAAATTTTGTATCAGGTATCTTCTGGGACATAAAACAAACACAAAAAAAACCTTAAAACAAAATTCTCTAAGAATGAGACGTATCATTTAGATGTGAGATTTTTTTCGATTTTAGCATTTGGAAAAGTTCAATATCAAAGACCAGTACATAAATAGGAAAAGGAATATCAAGAAGTTTCTAGGGGTACCCAAAAGCATTTGGGATAAATATCAAATCCAAAAGTGCAAAAGAATGCAGCATTGGCAAGAGAATGGTCCCTTGTGATGGGACTGTTCCCCATTACCTAAAGCTCATGCAATTGATATTCAAAGCTTATCTGGAGTCAGTCCTCCTCTGGTCTTGAGGATGATGGGTTAACAGGAGGAGTAACTGTGGTTTGTAGTAAAGAAAAGCATTAGTATGACCAAAATATATATACGCATGTATATATGTACATACATACATATATATTTTTTCTTTTCTTTGATTTAAAATAATAACTTCCCTATAGAGAAATGATTTATTATGGACTGTAACACTGCTGAAGGACACTTAAATGTAGGAGATAGTTTTAGAATTGGTTATCAACATTCATAATGCTGGGATAAGGGTTCCCTTATATTATGAATTATGGTGTTTCATAGGATATTCAGGCTTATTTATAGGTATTTTATTTTCCTTTTCTCTATTACTTAACAGTCCAAGTAGAGATTTATCTCCCTAGTAGTTGAACACTAAGATTACCATAGTTTAGTTTTTAAGAGTGTATGCTTGCAACATAGTAGATGATCAATTAATGCCAGAGGACTGGTACTGCTCAGCAGTGACCATAGAAGCTCTGTATCCAACAGATTCCACTGCACCCAGACCAAATGTAGCAGCAGTAAGTTATTTATACTAATTTAGGGAAGGTGAGAACTAACAACTACTACTCTGTGAACTGTGATTTTACAAATAATGTACAGGAAAACACCGAAACAAAAGAATTAAAGTAAAAACATAATTTAAAAACTGGATAAGAGTTCTAGTGGTTTGTAATATTGTGCCAATAGCTATTTAAAGTCACATGCATGTGTACATAAGTGTGTGCATATATATATATACACAAATGCATACATACATATACACACATATACACATATATAATCTATGTGTGTATGTATATATACACCCAATGTAGATATATACATACATGATTCATGGGCGTGTGCATATAAGTGTGTGTGTGTGTGTGTGTGTGTGTGTGTGTGTGTGTGTGTGTGTGTACACCGCAGGTCTTCACCACTCTGTAAACTCTGGACTTAGTTTTCACTTTTCCAAGTCTTAAGAACAGTATGACTTTATTTAAAACAAAGTAGAACAAGTTCCATGGAAGAGACTTTTCAGACTGACAGACTGACATGTTTGGAGTGAGCGTATTAACTGTACCAGTGAGTAAAATACGAAAAATACTGGGTGGTCCAGTTAATTCTTTTAGAATATTAATGCCAAAAGCAACCTGCAAGGTCACTGAGTCTAACTTCCACATTTTACAGTGGAGAGACAGAACAAGTGAGGAGAAATCACTTTTCTAATATTCACATTAGCAAGGCTGAGATGAAAAGACAAATTGCTGAACACCCTGTTCTGTGCTTTTCTCACAAGCCAGAAAATGCCCTAAAAGCATTTTGCTGTTATTTCACTCTCTTAGCACCATTAGAAGCTTCTTGTCAGACTGAACCAAGTGTGGAGCCATCTGCAAGCTAAATGGTTGACACGAGGTACAGTAGATAGGGAAGATGAAGTGACAAATATGGGTAGACCTACAGATATCCAGGAGTTTACTGAAATAAAGAAAAATACGGTATGTTTTGCAAGTTGACAAATGTGACACCAATGACCGAGATGGAGGGCACGAGGGATTTAGTAGGAGAAAATGCAGGCAAGCCCTTTCAAACCATCATAAGGAACACTTTGAGTTTTACTGCTTCGTAGAGTCCTATGTGGGTATCGGTCTGGCTGCGACGGGGCAGTGCCCAGCAGAATGAGCAGAAGAGCTCATTGTCATCAGCTCAGATGAATTCGGGCACTGATTATCTTTTTAACTGACGAGTAAAAATTCAAAGAAAATGACTTGGAAACTCATAATGACCTTGTTAATAGATAAGTTATCTTTAAGGGGTCTTGAAATCCACAGCAAAAGGCTGCCCCACAATGTTAAGATTATAAACATTGAGAGAAAGAGGAGATAGAGATGTGGGAATAGGGACAGAGGCTGCAGAAAGGGGAAATTCGCATCAACCAAGTCTTTGCCTGTGAAGAACATAATGACGTAAGACCCCGGTGACAGACTGGTGGCACGACCATTCTAAACCACAGTACTGCCTGAGGAAGCAGAAGGACCAGTCACACAGTCACCCTGAATGTGTCCCTATGGGGAGGCTTCGACAGAATTCTTTTCTGTCTGTGAAACAACGTTGGGAATAAAGAAAGGGTACTCTTCCTTCCCAGAGTGCCCTTGGTTCTTTTTACCCCTTTTGTTTTCCCTTTCATACATTTTTCAGGGATGAATAGGAGAGACCCTGCTCGCCACTTCTAGACCACCTGGAACTTTTCTTCACTGGCATGGCCACCTGCAGCTGCTTCCAGAACCTGCCCTGTGGATACTTGGATTTCTCCCCTTTCCATTTAATGACCGTGAGCACCGTCTTAGCCCTCTTCAGCTCTTTCACCTTCGTCTCCTTCACCGCCTTGTACTGTACTAAAATGACGTTGATGTTGCCCCGAGAGGCCATGTTTTCTAGGCCAGCCTTGAGCTCCAGAAGAGCTTGGGTTCCCTGGAGCACGTAGTTGGGGCTTAGGACAACCAGGAGGCGTCTGCTTTTCTGAATGAAGCTCAAGGTCTCATCTGTGACAACTGAGAAAGAAAACACCGTGGGGATTAGTGTTGGCCAAGAACTCCCCTAAAGCCTGGGGCTTGAGTGTAGTGTAGGGAAGTACAGGGAACTTAGGGTAACAGCCTGGGAATTGAGATGAAACTTTTGCTAAGAACATTTGCAACAACTTAATCTTTAGACCCACTCACTCTGTCCAATAAATGCCACACTCCTCCAAGATACTGAAAGCTATATGCACATATTCCACCCCCCAAAATTCCAAACAGGCATGAAGCCAAGTATACTTCTATAACCTTGGTCTTCAAAAGCATTATGAGAAATAGGTTGTACAGATATCAATTTCTTCAAACCACGTGGCATGCTGCAGCCCAGCCAAATCAGCTCCTGAGCCCTTTCTCCCCCAACAAGACCCATGTATTTACTTTCCTGTGCCAGTGGCTATTCAAAAAGATAATCATTAGAGAGGCAAAATCATGGAAACTCATTTCTCACGAACAGAGGAAAGCAAGAGTAGGAACATTCATTTTCTGAAAGTCCCTCTCCATTGCCAGACTCCTACCTGACTCAGACTGGTATCACTATGTCCTTAGAATAGGAACTTTAAAAAGTCTAGCCAACTGAATGGCATTTTGGCTGGCATCACATTCTCAGCTCAGCTTTCTATTCTGCTCTCTGTTCTAGAGCCTAAATTAGTCCCTAGATCTTTCTCCTTAAACTCCTATCATTACTATGAAGACATGTGTTTCAGTAGGCTGCTGACTGATGTGTCTGTCTTCTCTAACAGGCAAATGCTTTCTTCAGGTCAGAAAAGAAGAAGATACAGAAAAAATGGAAATTCGGTGTAATTTTATTCTGTTGTCAAGGGCTCTGGTTAGTTCCTGTCAGCAAATTCTTGGGAATAATCTGTCTCCTCAAGGCTGTTTATCCAGGACTCTACAATCCTTTACCTGGAGTTCCAATAGAAGCCAATTCCAGGGAATGCACTAGTGTTGTGGAAAGCTAGTTCATGGCTTACAGTACTCCTCTAAGCAGTCATTCTGCTCCTTCATCTTCACAGGTACAGAGGCAAAGGGGAAAGACTTGCAATTAAAATTCCATGTGCAGCCTGGAGGAGAATCCAGGAACCAGTAAATATCTACTCCATGTAGTATTGCTGGAGGTAGACCGTGTGTGGTAGACCGCTGGAGGTAGACCAGAGGCAAAGAGGATGAAGAGCAGCAGGGAGAAGGCAGATCACAAGGATCGAGCATCAGAAGCAAGATGCAAGAGTAATTACGTAGAACTTGAATTCTTCAAAGAATTATCAACCCCTATCGGAGGGTCATTGTTGTTATACTGTATGTCTTTATATAAATTTTCACACCGTACTAAGTATTTGTTGAATGTCAGAATGAATGAATAAATGGATGAATAAGTGACTTAGGATTTTAAGCCTTAAAGTGAGTGGACTTTGTCCCTTAACTATATAATGAAGTCAGCATTTCCTGGCAAAATGATACTGAGAGAGATAGCCACTGTAGATCACTAGCATGATGGACTTCTAGGTAACGGCTGAGGAGATAAAATAAGTGGTCCAGCTAATTCGAAATGAGAATAAACATTTAGGTCTATTTTTTATCTCCATTATCCATATAACATTTTAAAACATCTGAAATGATGAACATAAACAGGATTGGAGGGGAGGGAAATTAGTTTGTTTTGCTGAGGATTAAACACATTACATGCATTTCAACAGCACAAATTTTAACAGTGGGTTTAGGAATGCTATTACATATTTATTAAAACAGACTGAAATGGACCATCACTTTGTATGTTACCAGGTGGACTTGAAAATTTGAGATGCACTTTTATTGCTGAAAACATTCAGCAATTCACGTTTCTAGAATATACTGGCTGTTGAAAACTTTAAACTCCATCTAAAATGTATGAGCTGGTAGAAAGGAAGAAACAGACCCATGAAAATGGGGGATTTAAATAGCATTGGCTTGCTAGAAAACAAAAGTGAGGAAAAGGAAATTAGCAAATGCCACAGGGAAATATTCTAATTATTATCAGTGAGCACTATAAAGAAAGATGCCATGCACTCTCTTCACAAACTCATTCTTGGTAAAATCAAGTAGACCTCAGTCTTCATATAAGTGTTGTTTGAACTCAATGTTTTCCAAAAAAAGAGAGAGAGAAAGAAAGAAAGAAGAAAATAAATCTAGGGAAATTAATGCAGGTTAGCTTAAACCTTCTAAAAATCTAAATGTGTGTGAGCAGAACATTTAAAACTGAGGCATTTAATAGAGTCCTAATCCACAGCGCATCCACACTTTTCTGACTTGTGGTTCTTAAAGCTTAAAAGGGGAACTATTCTAGTACCATAAATGGCACCCCAATGATCTACAACTCACGATGTAATTTTATTCCTAAAGAAGTCTCTATTACATCAAACTGGACATTCAGTATCCAAGGATGCCAACACAGAACTCTGCCATGACTCTTACGCATGACCCCAAACTAAGGATTCCCTTTGCATGCAGGGTGACGTCACCTGTACTCATGAGAAATACCTACTTCCCCCAGGTAGACTGTCACGGTCAAAGATGCACAGCTTGTATCCAAATTCATTTTCCAAAACTCCACGGAGGGTCAGTAACACAAACTCTTCTTCCTCAGCATTCCTTGCATAAGATACATAAATATCATATTCCTTCCCATCTAGCAAAAAGAAGAGAGATCCAATATAAATTAGAAAAGTTTCCCAATCGTACTGCATTTTTTCTTAAATCGAACTTTTGCATATTAGACATTTTCACTTTCTTACATGTATGGATTATCTGACAGATCTCAGTGTGATTTCCCACTTGTGACAGGTCTCCAGGCAAAATGACTATTTTAAGGTGTAATTGCAAATTTCATCTGATATGTCTTCTACTCTCATATCACTAGGTTTAGTTTTTATAGTGGAGAATAAATGAGGTTTGGCTCATTCAACTATGAATTAACACAACCAGGACCACAAATAGTCAATCATAGGTGCTGACAATTAATACCATACAGAGAGATTATGGTTCCTGGCCTAGTTTGTCACTACTAATATATTAGAATTATAAATGGAGCAAAACTTTTAGAAAGTGTCTAAATTATTTATACCTGAAAATAACTGCAATTAAAAATATACTTAGATTCCATAAACCCATATTTCCCAAATTATAAATATCACCTCTCAGTAAAAATACAGGTTCTTTGTCTCTTTCACAAACCTACAGAATGAAAATCTTCATGGGATAGGTCTAAGAATCAGTATGTTTACTTGCTCCTTTCTTCTCACCAGGCAAATTTGCACTAGTACCGCACTTCCAAAACTTTAATGTGCACTTGAATCACTTGGGAATATTGTTAAAATGTAGATCCTGACTCAGAATATAGGGGTTAGGCTTAAGATTCTCCTTCAAACAAGCTCCCATGTGATGCTGATGTTGCTGGTGCCTGGACCACTTTTAAATACAAAGAGTGTGGCCTGCACTATCCAGTCACAGCAGACACAGCTACATGCAGTGCTTGGATGCTTGCAATGCAGCTGATCTGAACAGAGATGTGCTTTCAGTTTAAAATATATCACATGCTAAATTATGAGATTTTGAATACAAAAAAAAATAAGACTAAAATATCACCATTAGGTTTTAAATATGCATGATATGCTAAGATCATATTTCAAATACATTGGGTTAAATAAGATATATTATTAAAATAATTTTCACTATCTTTTTACTTTTCCTACTGTGACCACTAGAAAATTTTAAATTACATAAGTGGCTTGCATTATGTTTCTATTTGGACAGGCTAATCTAGACTAAACACATATTGAACCAAGAAAGCAAAATACTATACATTAGAAGAATTTTTAATAGTAAGCATTGAAACCAAAGATAGTTTGATTAAATCTCCCAGTTAATCTAGCTTTTATCAAGGCAACATGTTTTCTAAAAATGACAGTAGAAGACAGTATTTACATCAAACTTTTATTACTCACCTAAAATGGTTTCATCTGTTCCAAAATGAGCCCGGTAAAATAAGACCATCTCCAGCCAGTAAACATGGTAAACAACAATGAGAATCACTACTAGCAGGACTGTGGCTCCAAAGCCACATGCTAATTCCACTGTGTATCTTGGAGCTATCAAGGGAGCAAACAACAAAGAAACAATTGATTTCTACCTGGTGATCACAGTGATCCATCATCCTGCAAATAGCTGGGTAAGCCAGGTAGCTGAGCCATGCCCCTGACTTACATGTGTGAAAAGCAGGGATAACATGATAGGCTTTAAGCACTGTGTTTTAATGCCAGACCGTGTCATATTTCTTTTTGTTTCCAGCACCTGATGTGTTTTAAACTACTAGATGACTTGAATAGACGTTGATATTATATAAATATATATTAATGGTTTATAAAAGGCATATTATATATACATTTTAGCATTGAAAAGAATTTAGAAGGTCATCTCATTCAACTTATGATCTGATACATGAATCTCCATAAAAATAATTTTTGGAAAGTATAATTTCATCTCCTGTTTGTCTATCTCTTCGGATGGAATCCTTCCTACTACCCAGACCAGACCATGATACTGACAAATTTAATTGTTGGAGCATTTGGATTGAGTGAAAATCTTAATGTGTTTCCATTAGTCCTTTTATATATATATATATATATATATATATATATATATATATATATATATATATATACTATGTCATTTGAATTTTGGGAAATAAATGTGTATTCATGTATCTTAAATTTTTTTTAAATTAGAAAATATTCAATAGTTACAACTAAGACTTGTGCCAATTTAACACACTAAGCAGAGTCTATGTGGTAACACTTGAATCTAAAATGAGAATTTTTTAATATATATGATAGCTACATGTGTTATATATGTGGA